>CM034147.1:186700805-186961480 GCA_019776745.2 Taxus chinensis
GGTTTTTTTTGGGTGGTTTAAAATAAAATTTGGGTATGTGGGGAATAGCGGGCAAAACGAAGAAGAGGTTGGGTAGGAAATGGTATAGGTGTGGTGGGTAGAGGTCTAGGGGTAGTTTAGGTCATTGTAGGTGGGGAAAAAGGGGCAGGGGAGGTTTTTAGAAAAGGGGGGTTTTGGGAAGTCACGAGGTTTTCTAGCTCAGGGAGAGGCCACCAGCGCATGACGACCAACTCTAGGTGAGGCTCCAGTAGGGACACAAGAGGCCAAGGGTATAGCTGGGATAGAGATGGAGGACATCTGGCGAGATGCCTGATATGCGGTCACCTATTTTTTGATGTATACTAGTTATTTTTTTGATACATATACTGGCATGTGTACTGAAGATAGTGAGGATGTACGAATGATTTGTATTTTTTGAGCATATACCATTCTGTGTGCTGATGAAATTTTTTATTGTATATCGGCCTACGTGCTGACATTTTGAGATGATGGCCATGATGAGATAGGAATGTATATTGAGATACACATTTATTGATTTATATGATAAGATACATGGGGTTTTGTGATTTGTTGATGTGTTTATGAGATATTGGTTTATGGCTTGTGGTAGATGAGATATGGATTTTTTGTTTTGATATGGATGGAAATTAGGTGAGTTAGGCATGATGGAGTCAAGTTGGTTTAGGCATGGATCGAATCAGGTTGGTTAGGCATGGTTGATTTAGGTTTGGCTAGGCATGGATTAAGTTAGGTTATAGGCATGGTTGAGTTAGGTCAGTTAGGCATAGATTGAGTCAGGTTTGTTAGGCATGGTTGATTCAGGTTGGTTAGGCATGGTTATGTTGAAAGTAGGTGAAGTTGTGATTCATTATTTTTTTTACAATGAATGATACTTTAGGTCATATGTGAGATGTGGTATAATCTATGCATAGTGATGATAGAGAAATGGTAGGTGTAATAAATGTATAAAATATGAAGCAACTTGTTATGTATGTGGCTTAATTTCTAATTTTGTATATAAAAGGGAAACTAAGTGAGATATGGTGTAAATGGTGGGGAACATGGAAGATGAATGTTTTAGGGTAGAGGATGGGTGAGCTAACCTCCAAGGGCCCCATTCCCTTCGAGTGATGCCTACATAGTACTAGTGAAAAGGGACCTCAGGCTGTTGTAGTTCTCCCATAAGCTAGGGAAGAAAACGAGGAGGTGTGAAAATGAGTTAGTAGGGGTTTGGGCATGTTATGGGTTTAGGTTTGTTAGTTGTGGGTGGATTATAGGCAAAATGATGTAGGTGGGGAAGATTGTGGTGAAAGAAGGAGATTACCACAAAAGTAAGCATCGAGGACCAAGTCCTATATAAGGTAATCAAAATGTAAACAACGATGGTTAAAAGATAAAAGGGGGCAATAAAGCCACTTGATGGGGTAGGATCATACCAATTAGATCATACCTTGGCAAAGTTGATGAATGTAAGACCCTAAAGACATTGCATGATGGATTTTTCTACAATGAAAAGTAGTCACATGATCACCAAATGTCTAAGTTCCAAGAAGTCACTTTAGGTAGTAGGAAATGAGAGTGGGCATGGTTCACAGGGTGAAGAGTAGGTAATTTTTATATGGTATGAGGTAGCATGTGCTTCGGGAAAGAGGTTTAAGGTCATAATGGGCAAGTCCATGACAAAAAGTTTGAGTGTTTTGATTTATAGTTGAGATAGACTGATCGATGCGGGAAGTCTATATGGGAAAAATTGAACTCCTTAAGATCTTTGTGAAGCTGATCGATGTGCGAAGCTTCTGTTGCTATCTTCTTCTTTTTTGAAGAGATTTACATAGTTGTCCTTCATGGGAGTAGTCTATTTATAGCAACAATTGGTCAAGAGGAAGATGTCCTTTTGAGGGAGTCATCATTTTTATTAGAATTTTGACTCAAGGAGTTTGGTCCCATTGTGAGGTCTTTGCATTCATGGACAAAACCAAGGTGAAAGATAGAACTTGTGTTAAAAGGTCAAGGTAAAATGACCATGGGATATCATCTAAAGGTAGACAAAAAGTATCCATGAGAATCATGTTATGTGTCATGCCATGATACACAAATTCAAGAGAAGATAACAAGTGACGAGTACTCACATGATTCTTGTTTATTCATTGGTGAGGTGTATGGAGTGGGTAGCACTCAAGGACAAACCTGGAAAGAGAGAAAGGGTGAGGTAGGATGATGATTGAACAATAGAATGGTTGAAGATGCAAGGCGTTAAGGGGATCAAGTTCAAGATTACCATCAAGAGAGGATAAATGATAAGCACCTAATCCATAGGTATGAGTCATGATGTATGGTCCAAGCCAATTAGGAGAAAATTTTCCCCGTTTACTTTTTTCTACTTTGGTTACATGTTGATTTTCTTTTAGGACAAGGTCACCAACTTGGAAGGCTCGTTCATTTACATGTTTTTCATCGGCACATTTGATACATTGTTGCTAAACTTGAAGGTGATCCAGAGCATTAAGACGATGTTCATCTAATAACTCTAGCTATGCTAAACGGTCCTGACGAAAGTCATCATTAGTGAGCATGTCATGTAGAGAAATGTAGAGTGAGGGGATCTAAACTTCGAGAGGTAGAATAGCCTCTGTACCATAGACCAGAGAAAATGGTGTGGTCGCATTGGAAATACGAATACTAGTGCGGTATACCCACAGGGAAAAAGTAATGTGCGTATGACAATCCTTCCTAGTATCGTCAACCACTTTCATAAGAATTTTGTTGAGGGTTTTGTTATTGGATTCAGCTTGGTTGTTGCTTTGTGGGTAATAAGGTGATGAGAAACTAAGTTGAATGCCGAAGGCGTCACAAAGTTTTTGCAATGTTTTATTTTTGAATTGTTTTCCATTGTTAGTGATGAGGCAATGAGGAACACCAAAACAACAAATGATGTGGTATTTAATGAACTCACATATTTTCTTAGCTTTCATGGAGATGAGTGGTATGGCTTCCACCCATTTTGTATAGTATTCGGTAGCAGTGATGATCCATTGATGGCATTGGAAGAATGAGGATTGATTTCTCCAACAAGATCCAAACCCCATTGAGAGAAGGTCCAAAGGTCACAAGCGACCTGTAAGGCATGACTTGGTGTATGATGAAGATTGGAATGTTTTTGGTATTTTACACAACCTTTGATGTAGTCATAACAATCATGGGTAAGGGTCGACCAGTAATAGCCTAGGCAAAGAATACGCTTAGCACTAACAAGGCCACTAAAGTGACCTCCACATATGCCATCATGAACCTCCTTAATGATATAAGGAATTTCAGAATTTTTGAGGCATCATAAGAGAATACCATCAAATCCACATTTATAGAGGAGTCCCTCTAGATGACATAATGAGAGACCTTTTTAAGGAAGGCATGTTGTCTGTTACAGGTGAGATCAGGAGGTAAGATGGACAAAGAAAGGTAGTCAGAGTATTATTTATAACAAAGGTCACTCAGGTCAAGGGTAGTGGTTCTAATCAAGTAAACATCATGAGGTTAATAAGAAGGTGATCGATGTCATTGTATGGTGACAAAGATTTTAGAATCAGAAGTTGAAGCAGGTATTTGGGAAGCTAAGTAGGCCATGGTATCTGTAAATTTGTTAGTTGAACGTGGGATGGTTTGAAGGGTGTAACAATCAAAGGTGGTCAAAAGTATGTCTACATGATGTTTATAATTTTGAAGTATCACGTTACGACATTGGTACATACCATTGACTTGGTTTATGACCAATTTAGAATAACCAAATATTTTGATTAATTTGACATCTAGGGAATAGGTGGCTTAGAGACCTACTACGAGCGCTTCGTATTCGAAAAAATTGTTGGTGCATTTAAAATCTAGTTTGAAAGACAAAGGCATGGGTTCTCCAGCAACAGGAATGAGGAAAATACAAGCTCTGCCCCCACACTGACACTTGGAACCATCGAAAAAGAGTGTCATTTGATAAGGAGGTTCGTCTAGGGAAAGTGTAGCAATCGAATCATCTGGAAAGTTGAAATTAGAGTGTTGATCCCTGGAAATAGGTGTGTTGGCAAGTTGGTTAGCGATAGCTTGGCCCTTGATGGAATTTTGGTGAATTAATTTGAGTTCAAGATCAGCTAAAAGCATAATCCATCATGCTGCACACTGATTTTGATAAGGTTTGGCATACATGAAGTGTAAGGGGTCGGTGTTGGTCACAACATAGGTTTTGTGGTTGAGTAGGTAATGACGGAGTTTGGTGGCAATGAAAACTAAGGCTAAGAAAAAAAATTTGGGATGGGTGTATTGGGTTTCATAGTCCAAAAGTGTACGGTTGATGTAATAAACCATCTTCTCCCTGTGTTGTTCATCGTGATGAGCAAGCATGGCTCCCAAGGAGTGATCAGTAGCGGATATGTATAGGTAAAAAGGTTGATCATCTTTAGGTGGGATGACTACGAGAAGGTATTGTTTTAAGGCCTAAATTTTTTTGTGATAGTCATCATCCAATTTAAAGGAGACATACTTCTTGAGCAGATGATGAAATGGTTGACACTGATAATATAATTGTGAAATGAAATGGCGAATGGACTACAATTTACCTTGTAGACTAGGGAGTTGTTGAAGGTTATTAGGTAGAGGCATTTCCAAAATGGCCTTTACTTTAGTAGGGTCAACTTCTATACCACGGAGGGATATGATAAATCCTAGGAGCTTTCTTGAGAGAACCGTAAAGATGCACTTCTTAGGCTAAAAGCAGACGTAATATTTAATGAGACAATCAAAGATGGTTTTGAGGACGGCAAGTTGATCGAAGTGGCATTTAGATTTGGCCAAGAGATCATCCACGTAATCTTCCAATATATGATGCATGATGTCATGGAGGATGTAAGTCATAGCCCACCGATATGTGGCACCAATTTTTTTAAGGCCAAAAGACATGACTCAATAGGAATAGGTCCCCCAAGGGGTGATGAATCAGGTTTTGTGTTGATCTTCTGGGGTAAGAAAAATTTGGTTATAACCCAAGAATCCATCAATGAGTTATAGCATCTCGTGACCAGTAGTGAGGTCAACCAATTGATCAATACCAGGTAAGTGAAAGTCATCTTTCAAGTGGGCTAGGTTGACGTCATGAAATTCTGTGAAAATGTGGAGTCCCCATGTCACTTTAGTGATAGGGACAATGTTATAAATCGAATGAGGATAATCAATGGGTAAGATGAAGGAAATAGAAAGAAGGTGCTAAAGTTCTTCTTTGATGAGAAGAGCAATACGAGGGTGCATTTTCCTCATCTTTTGTTTGATGTGTTTGGCATCGGGAATGGTTACGATATTGTGGACCATGATGGTGGGGTCAATACCGGGCATGTCTGCGTAATACCAAGTGAAAGCATGGTTATGATCTCTAAGAAAAGAAGTGATGGCTTCATGTTCAGTGGCATCTAAATATTGTCTGATCTTTAGAATGTGTGGTTCGTCCTGAGTATGAATGTTGATCTCGATAGTCGATTCATTCAACATGGTTTACATCTCAAAGGGTAATGACCGATGAATATATGAGTCTTCTGAACCAAGGTAGGTGAGTATGGATTCATAATCCTGACATTGAATGATGTTAATTCTACGTGTTTCATCATCAATCATTTCAGGATATAGGAAGGGAAAAGTGGAAGGGGCCTCGCCTTCGCGTTGATAAGTCAGAGGCCCCAAGGAAATGGTGTTTATGAAAAAAAAAAGTTATGGGGGATAGATTTAGGATCCATTGACTCTGTCAGTGAGAATGGTGATGAAGGTGGAGTAGGTGAAGAAGGTGGAGAAGATCTAGTGTCCTTAATGAGTTCAATGCGGGTCTATTTGGTAGGTGGTTCGGGAAAACCGATACCACTACGGCTGTTATGTTTACGGGTGGTACATGGAATAACGGTATGGTGGCCTTGCTCGTAAAATCGAAAACCAAAACCCTTCCATGCACATCAGTGTAGGAAGGTGTGGATGAAATGATGATTGGTAAGTGATTGGAAGTCAACGGAAAATGGGCGGGTTTGTTATGGTGGTTCAGGTGTGTAAGTGGTTGTATCAATTCCCCCATAGGTGAGACTAGTACAAAGGTGGGGAGGACCATAAAGGAGATGTTCTCCTATATGGTGATCGTAGTGTGGGTGTTGGTGAAGGCTTCCATACTCTTGTGGAGTAAGAAATGTGTTGACACTATATAGGTGGTACTCCCCCAGAGTGACATGTTGAAAAACACCTTCCAAGGGAACATTGGTTAGTATGTAGGTAGCCGGTATGGATAATATGTCAGAGGTTGATACGGAGGTGGAGTTAATGGATTGGGAAGCTGATAGGTCAGCTGTGGAGGTTATGGAAGAAACAAGAATGGAGGAGGTATGTGTGGTAGAAGCAGCATCTGTACTGGTAGGTTGAGGTGTAGGTAAAGTGGTAGTGGTCACAGAGGTAGGCGGCTTGATAGGTATGAGCACATCATTGGGTTGGTAAAGCATGTTGTGTGTCTTAAAAGGTGATGGGTCAGCTGGCATGGTATAGGTGTGTCCTTCGTGTTCAAACTTTACACAATGATGTAAATTGGAAGGAACGCAAACCATGACACAGATCCAGGGTCTACCAAGCAACATGTTATATTGGAATTCCCCCTCCAACACGTAAAATAATTCTGGAATAGTGTGGGGGCCCACATGAATGTGGAGGATGATGGTGCCTAGTGTAGAGGTGATAGTGTCATTGATTGAACGTAACATGACTAGATGTTTATGTATGTAATTGTTAGGTATGCACATTTGAGTGAATGCATGGGATGAAATGATGTTAATGTTAGCTCCCCCATCAATCATCACATAGTGTACCCGTATGTCATCAATATGGACAAAGATGAAGAGGGCTGGGTCCAGGTCTTCGTTTTGGTGTGGTGTGATCTCTTCCTCTGAGAAGATAAGGGAGGCCACTTGGTGAACAAGGTGGGGTGAAGATGAATATGGTAATTTGGTGAGAGACGCTACATTATGGGGTGTGATAATGGAGGCTACAGGTGTAGGGTCATTGGGTAAAACCTCAATAGATTGAAGAACCTCCATGAGAGCTTGACGATGGGATTCTAAGGTTTGAATGAGGTCATATAGAGACATATTGAGGGGATATTGGTGTATTTTTTTAGCATGGTGTGATGTGTGACAACATTAGAAATTGGGTACATGGGGCCGTAGATAGTGATTTTAGGTATGGGTGCAAATGGTATATTGGGTATAAGCTTGAGTGGTGGGTCAGTTACCTTTTCTTTACCCTTCTGTGCACATGTAGTGATGTGTATCATTTTTTTTAGGGGAGGTGGAAAATGGAGAAGGTGTAGGGTGAGTGGTATAATGACATGACGGACAAAAACCTACCAGACGAGAAAAACCCTGTGAGGTCATTTGGGCGCAACGACATTTGGGTAGTGGCGTGGCAAGTTCTCTGATGCAAACCATGTTAATTTAAAATCTTGGTTGTGGTTCTAAGAGCCGTGAGGGTGGAGGTTGTGGTTGTTTATTGTGCAGTATGGGAATGGGTGTTTGTGTAGTAGGATCCTCATCGAGAAGGTCATTTTCGTCAAAGTTGGTTTTTGGTGGACACAATTGGATAAGGACGGTTTTCAAGGGCTTACAGTTCTCCACATCAGGCCCTGGCACATGATGGTATACACAAATTTTAGTATCTTCAAACCCTTTTGGCTTGGGTTTGAGGGGTTCGTAAGGTCTTAGTTGTGGTAATGTGATGATAGAAGTCTCAAGGAGGTTGGTTAAAATTTTGGCATAAGACCCTGCTAGTGGATCACAATGGGAAGTAAATGTGGGTTTGGGTTTAGGTGTGGTTGATTGTCAAGGAATGGTCTTTGTAGGAGGTGGATTTGGTCAAGCTATGGTTTTGGGTGTTGGCATTGTCTAGGGTGTCATTCGTGCTTGTTTAGGTAGGGGTATATTAGATGGACGGGTAAGAGGGTGTGTGGTCATTTTGACTACCTTATTGTGAGGTAGTGGAGCTTTGTGTTTAGGTTGCACCTTCTTGGGTAAAGGTGATGTGGGTGTATGAGGTCTAGAAGGAAAACCATATGGGGGAAGAGGGAAAGTTACCCATGGGGATAACAAGGGTACTGTGAAGGTAGATGATGTGGGTTGTGCTTGAGGTGTGAGAGACAACGACTGAAGTGTAGTGGGTAGTGAAGTAATAGCTGAGGATATTATAGGTATGGGTGGTAAAGAGGCTGTAGATGTAGGTGTAAGTCGGGTTAGGCGTCTGGGTATGTCAGAGGTTTGTGAGGAGGGAACTGGTTGTTGTGTGTTTGGTTTATTAGTGGGTGGAGGTTGTTTGATCATATTGGGAAGTTGAGGTCCTAAGATAGATGGGACAAGTGTAGGTATGATCGGTGTGGCCAGGGTATGAGTTCTATGGGTTTGGTACTTCTGTTTGGGTGCCGGAGTAGGTGTGGTGTTGACTTTAGAGGATGTAGCTAAATCCAGTTTAATAGGTGGATGAGTAAGGCTTGTGGTCGGGGTGACCCCTAAAGTGGTAATAGGTTTAGTTAAGGAAGATGGTGTATGTGTGGATTTGGGTTTAGATGTAGGTTGAGTTATGGGTAAGGGTGCAGTTTGAGCTATAACATGTGTTGTGGAAGGGGTTGTGATAGAGGTGGTTATGTGTGGTTTGATTGGTTGAAATATTTTTGGGTAGATAGTGGAGATATCAGCAAGGGACCTCTGCATCTGTGTTGAGATAGGAAGCAAAAGATGCCCCCATAGTAAGGCTCTATCCACATAGTCTAAGTGATTGGCCAAACATGAGAACAAAACATTTATAGGTGGAGTTGGTGAGGACCTAATGGAAATTCCCATAAAATGTGTCTTAGAGATGGGGAATTGGCTAGCTTCAGCTTCCGTGGGTAAGAGAGCTGAAACTAGGTCTATAGGATTCTGGGTAGCTGATGGAGAATGCTCGTGAAGAGGCAAAGGTATATCAACTGGGTTTATGATGGGTAGAGGAGATGATGGGAGCTCCTCTAAGGGTGGAGGAGGTAATGGGTGCTCCTCTATGGGTGGAGGAGGTACTGTGGGTAAAGGCTCTCTAATTGTTGAAGCCAGGGGTGACATGGTCTCAATGTTAGTAGAAGACTCCTTCGTAGGTGATGAAGGAGATGAAAGATGTTCCTCTATGGGTGAAGGAACAGAGGAGGTTGGTTTTGATGCGGAAGGAGGATTTTGTGCTAGGATTTCCTCTATGGAAGGAAAGTGAGGTAATTGGGAGGTGACAAGTATGTCATTAAAGATAGTGTGTACCTCGCGGGTATGGGTATCATGAGTTAAGGTCTCACCGGTTTGATCAGACGAAGGGGCACGGTTGGGAAATGGTTTCTTGAAGATGTGTAGGTTTTGGTTGGTAGGTGCATTAGGATTATCCATGGTTAACTCACCTTTCTCGATCATTTCTTCGACAATATTTTTTAAAGTGATTTGGTTGCTGTCACTATGACCATTTACTCAATGATAATTACAGAAATCATGTTCTTTATACCATGCGGGCATGGGGCGAGCAGGGTCAAAACCAGTGTGTGGTTTTATGGGTGGAAGAGTGATGGCTTCGGCTTTGATAAGATTTTCTAATACAGAAGAGTAAGGTTCCTCAATTGGGGTATATTTCTATTGCTCTCATCTAAATTGAAAAGTCTAGATAGGTGAGACTTATCATTCGACTTGAAAAGTATGAATAATTGGTTTGTGGTTTGGAAGTAGAAGAAGTATCATTCGACTTGAATGCTGAATTCTTATTGTGTAATTAGATTTTATTATCTTCGATGGCCCGAATATCTAACTTTCATTTCATAGTGAATGCTCCGTCGAATGTTCGGAAGGTTTGGACCTATAAGGTCAATGAGATATGTCTAGCACAAGCCTGTGTGAAGAGCTCGATGAGTTTTGTTTATGGAAATTGGAAGGTAAGTTGGTTGATAAGGCTACGCCAGATAGTGACAAAATTTGTGATATATTCATCCTCATACTGACGTGTGGAGTATAGATCGGTCATGGTAACCTTCTTAACGATATTGATAGAGGAATGATCCAAGAAGGCTTGGGCTACCTGATTGAATGAGAATATAGAGTTTCTAGGTAACCCATTATACCAATATAACATAGGTCTCATGAGGTACATGGGAAAGGTTCTCAAGAGTAAAGCATCATCATGAGTGATCAGATAACACCCATGTTTAAACGACTGCAAATGTTGTTACAAGTCTTCTTTGCTATTGAAACGATTGAATTTAGGAATTTCCTAATGCACGGGGTAAGAGTGGATAGGAATGGATGGGTGAATGAGCTTGTTGTTAATATCATCATAGGTGAGAGTGTTTTGGGAGTCTAAAACCGATGCTTCCAATGTCTACATCTTGTCCAACATCAATTAAATTAGGTCGTTTATGGGTTGCGATGATTGGGTGCCTTCTGTAGCATGAGAGGGTTAGTTTTGGGCATATAACAGGGGTGGAACTCCAGTGTATGGGGCTGCCATGTAGGTTGATTGAGAAGAAGGTATTGAAATATGGGGTACATATCTGGTGTGTATAATGGATAAAATGGGAGGTTGTTAATAGTATGTATATGGGGGTGGAAGGGTCATGGTAACCCTAGTGGCAAAAGGGGCTAATGATTATGGAATGAAAAGGACCACATTCTGAAATGGGGTAGGGGTCATTGATACTGGAGGTGGTAATTTAGCTACGTGTATGTGTGAGACATTAGAGGCAGATGAGGTTGTGTTTGGGGTAGTTGTCGCCGTTATGGTGGATGTAGCGGGTGCCACAGAAGTAGCAGACAGTAGTTATAGTGGGTATAGGACCTAGCTATGAAACAACTGGGGGTAAGGTAGATACAGGCAGCATGAAGCTAGATGGGGTTGATGTGAGAGTGGGAGCGAGAGTTGGGGGTATAGGTACAAGCATGTCGTATATCAACTGACCCGAGGCATCTCGAGTGGACAAGTGGGAAAGGTAGAACTGCAAGGTAGTAGGGTTTTTGTCAAGGAGTCATGCAAACTCCTCATCTCCGGTAGCGATAGTAATAGGCTAGATGGACTCCATGGTTGGTGATAAAATTGAAAGTGGTGAAGGACTAGGTGGGAGTGATTAACAACTAGTGTGAAACACAAGTGTTCTTGCTTGTCTTTGGGTCAGCACCATGTGAAACAGTACTAATCAAGTAGGGTTGCTTCTCTATAAATGACATAGAGAACAACAGGAACAGGTGAATCTGGTAGTAAAAAGTGGATTGGGTACAAAATGGTGGTTGGAATGTGAAATAGGCTAACCGATGCCGGTTAGGGAAAAATGACACCGGTCAATGGTAACCACTACCGGTCACTATAGAAAATGGACAGTGAGTGAAAACCTAGGTAGAAGGTAAATTATGATAGGTATGCCAAATCTGTTGATGTTCACAATGTCAATGGGTATCCTAGTAGTGACAGAGACTATGAAAAGTGGAAGAAAATGAATAAAAAATTTCTTTTGAGTAGGTTAGCAAAAGGACCTGTGTTATCTTGTAAAATTGACAAAGGTAATTTTGCAGGTAACCATACCAAATTTCTGTTTTGGTCCCCTAATAAGGTCTATTAATGTTCTGAATGGCCTAGAACTCCCTTCTAGAAAATCAAATTTTAAGAACTTGGTCATTTTCAACATTTTTGGGTTGGGCGCAAGAACCATTGCTGCAACATCTTGCAAAATTGTACTCATCTTTCCCTTTGGCACACTTCCTGGAGTGTCAACACTCCAAATGTTATGCCTCCCAAAAGTGCACCTAAATTCACCCATCATCCTATTAACGCATCCAAACCTGCACCTAGGCGCAATCTCCTCCATGTCGACATCTCTTCCAATGCGCCAAAGGAAAAAGTGGTTGGCGGTTAAATGTAGACTTTTCTATATATGTGCATTGAACCTGTCATTTTAAGAAGTTGAAAATCGTGAAAATTATTTCTTTGCACCTGTCATTATCCTGTCAGCCTGTGCATGCCATTCGTCATGATCATGGACCCCACTTCTTTCCTTCATCATTATTTATACTGGGTAAGTGGTTTCTACCATCCTTGTTGTTGTTTTTATGGATGTTGGGCTAGGTGATTAGGATTGTTGAAAAATAAAAATGAATCTAGAAGAAAGGGATAACACCACCTGCAAACCCTCCTTTCCCTTTCCTTCCAGATCTACAAATTTGGAAGTCTCGGCCTCAAAGATAACACATGCCCAAAGAGTTATCTTCTTCCCTTGCAAGATTTTCCCTCCTTGACATCAAAATGTGAGCCAAAAGAGTAAAAATCAAGAAAAGGGGCAATCAGCCCAATTAGCGAAACTATTTTCACTATGGTGCATTGCAAACTCCTGTTACACTAAACAAAGTCGCACCCCTTTGGCACACTATTTCACTATATTGCATCAAAAACATTCATGCCATTGGCACATTAAAGGACCGTGCAGCATAAGCCTTTCCTGCACCTTATAAAACATTGCCAAATTCCAAAGGCACAAAGCGTTGGTGCCAAAGAAACTACAACAACACTACAAGTTGTGCAAACCCTTTCCACACCATGAAAAATAAACCCCTTGTTGCACTTGACATATGTGTTACACCTTCTACAAATGTGCTTAGAGAACCTCAACCTCATGTAGCATCTACCACATCTGCACCAATGGTGCACCCTGAGACCCTGCTACACCAAACAAATCTGCTCCTAGTTAAAACACTTCCTATGACGCAAGTGCATATTCCTTGACAGCAACATCTGAATGTTGTGTGTAGCCTTTCCAAGCCCCACACCCCTTTTGGTACCACTTTCTCCCATGAAACACTCCCTAAATGTGTGCCTTGCTTTTCAAAGCCCCTACAGCCTACAGTAAACTTGCGCTTTGTGCCCAAAGGAGCATAAGTTGATAATTTTTCATTCTATAAAGCTTTTATGGACAACTTGATGGATAACATGGCCCTTTTACGTTGGAACTCTATGATTCTTCCTACAGAGAAACAACAATCCTTGGGTTCACTTATGTCTTCATCGAGTAAGAAGACAACCAAGTCCAAAGGAAGAGCCAAGTTGACGGAGCAAGAAATGAAGTATAAATACCAAAAGGTCAGGATGTCTGACTCACTTGCAGAGTGCGATCTCAATATCAGAGATTTAAAACTTGGGCATATAGACATGGATGACTTTTGGGCCAAAACCAAGAAGGTCATAGGTAGCCCGTGGATGGATAAATTGGTTGGCAGTGGTTTGCACTTTGCTGCAGGGCTCCGAGTGAGCACAATTAATAATGAATTCATCATGTTGGTGGGCTGTTGTTACAACAAGGACACACAATGTGTCAAAAATGAGGAAGGCAAAGTGATAATCAATCTCACAGCCTGAAAATTTGAAATCATCTTGGGCATCCCCCACCACAGACATTTTGTGGTAGTAAGTCAAGAATACTGCATGAAGACTTGGACCGATAATGTAGACAAACGCATGCAGATGATGAATAAGGTGTACCTCAAGAATAAAAAGGTGGCAAGAAGGTGGCCCCAAGTCATTCATCGCAATGATTTTTTAGAAGAGTTGAGTGACATGATCACCTTCCTAAGTAGAGTACATGGGCTCCCTAATGCCCATTACTTTCACAACTGGATGCTCAGGTATTTGGAAATAATGAATAAGAATGTACCCGATCAACATTTTGGCTGGGGCGATATTATCAGTGATACAATCTCGGAAAAACTTCAATGAATTTAAAAAATTGGGAGGTTCTATATGAACTCCTAAGTAGTATATGCAGCTTCCGCAGAGAGAGAATACCCAAGGCTGAATCAGTATGGGGTATGGCCCCAGGTCAAAATATATTAATACTATCTAGAGTTGAGGCTCGAGAACAACATAACTCAGTTCAGCAAGATCAATGATGTCTTCTTCTATGGCATCATCTACCTCTTGAGACCCAATACAACTCATGGTCAGACAAGTAAAAGTGTGATCACCACCATAAGGAAATGGGGAGCGTTGTTTATGCAATTACCTACCTTTACCTATCTCAGAGCTGCCAAATTCTTGGGAGAACCCACAAGATTGCTGAGATATATGGGACTTAAACTAATCCTTCTGGAGCTATCAAGGTAGCTTATCACCTATCACAAGAAGTGTATGAAGAGGAAGAAGGGAGGAACTCCATTCCCCCTCACAATAGGTAGGTACACGTGCCCCTCACAAAGTAAAGCTCGAGAGATGTATGCAGAGCTTGAATGTTTAAATTTAAAACATAATTTCCTGCAAAGGCCAACCTTCGATCTTCATGGCTGCCTTCTAGGGGCAAAGATCAATCCTATCCATGTTCCTCAAATCGAGGATATCTACATCAACTTAAATCAGAAGTTGAACTCAGATGAAAGGATCACTCCCGGTTGGCCCTGAAAGAGATCATTCAATATGCCGTGGCCATCATCCCAAAGGATTTCCTAGCAACTGATCAAGTTTACCTTGACACAGAAGGGGATGATTGGCCATTCGTAGATATTGATAGGAACAAAGCACCCCAGACCATCTAAGAAAGATTTCAACCTACTCTACAATGCACCAAACATTGGTGTAAGAAAAATGGTATTATCTATCTTGGGGTAGATTTTATCACACCTCCCTTAGGTAATGCACCCACTAGGCCAAAACACTTTCCTAAAATCAAAGGGAACAATAAAGTGGGAGAGGCAAGCACTGATCAAAAGAAAGCTCCTAAAAGAACTCCTACTACCAGAGAAGAGAAAGTGTTGGACTTAGCGTCCCCAGGAAAATAAGAAGCGGTAAGTGCTCCAATGGACACATCCACACAGGATGTTGTCACAACTAAAAATGGTGAAGTACCAACCATTCCATCTCTTTTTCCTCCTTCCCCTCCTCATGTCACTCAAAAAACCGCTCCTTTGGTTGTGTCTTCTCCATCTTCTTCCTTTCCCCCTCCTTCTTCCTCCATCTTCTCTTCCCTTGTAGATCTATTCCCTAACAATTCTTCCCTCATCTCACAGATCCCTTCCACCCCCATGGTCTCCTCTCTTGTAGTGACACCTAATCTTGTGAGCGTTGGTGTGTCGGCCCCTTTTTTCATGGCACCAACAAGTGTTTCGACACACTTTCCCATGTCCACTATAGTTGTTCTTCCTTCCACCCCTGTCTCTTCTTTGTCCTCTAGTCCCACTCCCATAAATCCAAGCTGGATCTTAGACCACCTAAGCCAACACAAGAGAAAAGTCCCCATTGCACCCATGGACTTCTCCGTCATCCTAGCTAAAGTACCAAAGAAGCAAAAAGTAATAACTCGCTTTTCAAAAATTACTTCAGGTGAAAGGGTTATGGAGATCGCCTACCCAGATCCCATAAAAAAGAAAGAAGATCTATCTCGTATAGATTTTACAATGACCCAGGTCACAATGCGAACATCATTAGAGAGCCTGCAAGGAGAGGCCTTGTCAGTTGTAGATGCCCTTTGCAAGAAACTTTAGGAAGCAAAGGAGAAGAAGATAATGTTAAACAAAAAAAATGAAAATCTTCTCCAAGCTCTACAAAGAATGGGCAATGCACCTCCTATAGCTGCCACCGAAACTCCAGAAGTCCTTAGTCAGGAGAAGGTAAATGAATACGCAAAGATTGGTGAACAAGGTGCAGCAGTGTCCTCCTAGAGACAGCATATCCTCAGAGATAATGAGGAAGTAATCACGAAGTTCATAGGCCTCTACCAAAGTATAAAGAAGCCAAACAATGAACTCCATGCAATAGCAGGACCTGTCTCTGAAGAGTTGGACCATGCCAGGTTGCAACATGAGACCTTCCAGAAAATGGTCGACTGCCCGACCGATGACTTGTTAAAATTCAGCGTCATTGATCACCCACGAGCACATAACAAAATGCATGTTACTTTAGACTATCAGGTTGATCAAATGGAGTTTGTCCTAGAAAAGATAGACAAAATCAAGGAGGAAGCCCTAGACACGAAACATCAAATGGAGCATATTTTCTTGAGGATGTCTCCAGGGTTGCTTGACGCATCATTCACCTTGAGAGAAGAAAACGATACTATTCAGCTTTTCAAGGGAATTACATCACAAGGTTTGACGCCAGAGGTCACTTTTGACCGAAAATTTATTAACAACCTTATGGATTGCCACGATTTTGTCAAGTATTTGATAGAGGTAGGAAACGAATACTTCAAGCTCCCTGATAGGCTCAAAGATCAATGAGAAACTTGCGAAGTTATCAAAGATCACACAAAAGGTCCCGATTATGATCAACTTCAGAAGATGATTAGCGATTTCATGGAGTATCGAGCTTAGTATCATATCACCTCTCTAGAGTAGAAGCAAGAAAATCCGTTCAAGCAAAGAGATGATGATGAATAGGATTCCTCCTTTGGGGATAAATCCCATTTTTGTAAAAGTATTTAAAAGTATGTTGGCACACACGATGACATCATCCATGTTGCAGCATGGGATTTTGTCATCCACAAAATTGCCCCAAAGTTAACATTTGACTTTTAGATATTTTGTAAATAAGTTGTTGCCTCCTTTTTGTCTTCTTTCTCCTTCTCCTTCTATAAATACTTGGATACTTGTAGTATTCAAGGGGGTGAACAATCTTGTATGAAAAATAGAAGTTAGGAGAGAAAGACTTTAATCTTTCTTGTAACAGAAGAAAACATTAATACAAATATTGAGAATTTGTGTTGAATTAATGTGTTATATGCATTAGATATTTCTTACGTCATATCTATGTGTCTATTCTATTAGATTCATATCTACTTTTGTCATTTTGTTTATGAGTATTTCTTTATTTTTTATGTGAGTAAGTTTGGCTCTGTTTGCTACCGGCCCAAAACATAAACCCTCTGACCTTTCTAATTTGCAATTCATTTCTTTTCTGCCTTCACATCCATCTTTCTTCCATTCCTTCCTTCATCCCTTTTTGTTCTTCATCAGAACTAACTCTACTGGGATGAGATCCCAAACCTCCCTGAAGGCAGAATATTGTTAGACTTGCATAAATTCCTGCTGGTAGAATAGCAATAAACCAGTTTTGCTTTGCTGTCTCAAAGAGGGGATATGCCCTAAACACTATTGGTATGTCTATCCATAGATCTGCCCACCAGATAGATTTTCAGGCCAATAGTTTTTGGCGACTCCACTGGGGATCGAACTAAGAAAATAAATTAAAAACTGTCAAAGTCACTACCAATTTGAAAATTTTCACCCTTTGTTAAAATATGAATTTTTTGCAAAAGTGACCCAAACTAAAAATTTTCTTAGCAGATCTATAGATCTGGACTAGTTACAAACCTTTAGTTCGCTGAGTTTTTATAAAAACCCGTATATTTCCATAGATCTAAGATCTTGATATTTTTACAATTATTTTCAAACCCTTGCAAAAAAAAAAATCTAAGATCCAAAAATCAGCTTACTAAAATTATCCCACTTTTTATCCCTACTAATCCTTGTCATTAAACTGCAATCGGTTGTTTAAAAAGGGATAAATTTAAGTATTTAGAAAAGTGCATACAACTGATTTTTTCTAGAAAAATCAGGAAATCAGCAAGTATAAACAAAAATATTATTATAAATCTACTCCAAATTATTGCAGATTTGAGTAGATATACTGGCGGGTGAACCATTTACCCATAGAAAAAGAGCTCGTGGAGAATTCAATCCTATTTTTGATCTACTTCAGAGGTACAATTTTAGTATTACACCAGCACATTTCTCATCACTAAGTTCAGTTGATCGGCTAGCAAGAAGTGCCTCACCTCCACGAAAGAATCGGTTTTCACAAGAAGCTTCCATGTCAATTTTCATTACCTTGTTACTAAGCAGAACCACAGTCATGGCTCGTGTCCTCTTTCTAGCTTTTCAAATGGCAGTACCATGGGGAAATTCTATGGGTCCTCTTGCATTTCCACATCCAGTTCACACACTCTCTCATGGAAACCGTAAGAATTTCTCAAGATTTTATGGGAGTGGAAATCAAAGCATGGATTCACATATATCTGCATTCATTATGTCATGTAGCATCCTAGATGTGACCCATGAAGACGTATCGGTATGCTTCTTTCTAGAGACCTTGCAAGGGCCTGTAGCAGTGTGGTTCCAACACTTGCCGGCCGGACCTATCACTAGTTGGGCCATATTACGAACAGCATTTGAAGATAGGTATAATCTTTCAGAAGAAAAATTTGCATTATTATCAAAGCTTACTCGCTTGAAAAAGGAGGCCAATGAAACCATGCAGGATTTTATCACCCGTTTCAATCTGTTGATTATCTGTGTGCCACCTGCAATGTTACCAACACCAGAAAATCAAAAGTGTTTCTTTATGAATGCCATGAGTGCAAGAGTAAGTTTATTACTTTTACAAGAACAAATAACCACCTTGGTCCTCACTCAAGCTGTGGCCATTCGGATAGAGGATAACCTACTTATATCTGGTGAGTTAAAATGAGAGTCATCCAAATCAAAGGGTTTTACTCCTGCTCAAGCCACTTCATCAGATCTGACATTCCAAAAGATGGAAAAGGATTTTCTTGCATTAAAGAAGCAACTAGCTCAAGCTTCATCTACCACTTTGTACTGGGATATCCCATAGACAAACTTCACTCCCAACAATGCCCCACAAAGGCCGCATTTTCCTGCTTCTACTCCAAGGTTAGCACTTGAGGCCCCTTTGGTTAATTCCCTCGTCGAGATCAAGTAAGATGAGAAAATTTATGAAGAACCTTCATCACAAGGTGAAGATGATCGAGATATCGGTTAACTGACTGGCGAATCTACAATTTGGTATATGGAATTTGAAGATGAGGAATCTGATGAAGAGGAAGGTACCCAAGGGTATACAAGCAGATAGCCATATGTAGTTTTCACCCGCTCACAAGGAAAAGAAGTAGAAGTTTCTGCCAGGATACAAAAGGAGAAGGCTATGTTGAACACGCCTCCAAAAATTGCTAAAAGAGGTAATCCTCTTCCTAATCAACCTCTTATTAAACCTTTTTTCGAAAAAATATTTTCCTCCTATCTCTTCTCCAAATCAGCCTTCTTCCATTTCCATAAATACTAGTAACCCTCCCCTACCATCATGAAATGAGGGACTCATTCCTTTGTCAACGCAACCCTTGGTCACATTCAACATAGTCGATCACACTAAGAAGACCAAGATTCAAATGTCTGAGGCTGAATATCTTCATTCTAATCCTGAGCAGCTTGTAAGATTAACCGAATATATCCAAAGCCAAGTTGCCATCCCCTCTCCTGTCTCCTCAAAAGGAATCCTTTCCACTCCTCTTGCATCTCGCATAAATGTTACCTTGACTTCTGCATCAAGAAAAATTGAACATTTTTATCTCTCCCTCCTAATCAATGGTCACAAACTAAGTAACTACATAATTGATTATGGAGCTTCCGATAATGTCATGCCGGTAAAGGTCACCCATGCATTGGGCCTCACTCTTACCAAGCCTTTCAGCAGATGTTACTCCATGGAAACCAAATAGGTTCCATTAATTGGTCAGATCAAAGACGCATAGTTTGCATTTGCAATATTCCAAGAGAAAAGGGTAAAGATGACCATCCTCGTTGCTGATATTCCAGCAGCATATGAAATTTTACTAGGGAGAATTTTTTGTAGGAAAGTCGATGAAGAAATTCATATGGACTGGTCCAAAGCCAGAATCCCTTTCAAAGGAGTAATGCAGACATTGGAGCGTAAATCACAAAATAAGTACCTGGTCACCAACTTTGACAACCCCAAGGCCTAGATTCTCTTCGAATCATCAGGGATGGGAAACTAGTTCTTATCCATTGAGTCTGATAGAATGGAATTTCTCATCTAGGAGGAGGACCTTAGCAGGATATGGATGCTACAGTTTGATGGAAATTGTGCAATAAGTGAATGTGGCGCTAGAGCCATCTTGATAGCTCCGGAAGAAGAGATCTTCCCTCTTTCTTTCAAATTATAGTTTTTCAATACAAAAAATACTGCTGAGTATGAATCTTTTCTACTCAGCATGCAAGCTGCAAAAGAAAGAAGACTCAAGAACCTAAAAGTATAGGGTGATGATGAACTGATTGTTAATCAGGTAAAGGGAGTATACCAGGTAAATAATGATAGACTCGGGCACTACCGCAATGCAGTATGGGACAACATTGAGGAGTTTGATGCCTTCTCAATCAAATTGGTTCCATGAGCCCAAAATGACATGGCCAATTCATTGGTTGTCTCTACCTCACTTATGCTCCCTCACCTAGGGCTGAAAATAGACACATATACCATTGAGGTAGTATTTCACCCAAGCGTACCAGACAATTCTCAACATTGGTAGGTATTCAATGATGACAATCAGCTCATTACTTTCTTAGAGAAAGCATACAATTTCAATGAGCTTCATTTTGAAGGATCTACTTCGGTATGTCGTGACTCCATCACTGGTCAAGAAAATGAATCAATAGAAGGTGGAGGCATCTGTCAACTCAAGGGGAACAAAATTATGAAAGGTTTAATCTCCCTAGAATGATTTTTTATAAGCATGACTGCTTCGTCAAGAAAAGGAGATAGAATGACCCCAGCTCTTGTCTAGAGACTGAATCTATTAATCTAAGCTCTACAAAGCATCCGCAGTTTGTGAACATCGGGAACTATTGTACACCTAAGGAAAAGTAGAAATTTTTCAAGATAGTGAATAAATATATGGACGTATTCGCATGGTCTTATGCCGATCTAAATTCATTCAAGCCTAAGGATGTTCAACATGACATCCCGTTAAAGGATGATGTCAAACCCTTTCGCCAAAAATAGAGGCACTACAATCCTAAGATCTTGGGTACCATCCAGGAAGAAATACAGAAGATGCTAGATGTGAGAATTATCTTTCCTATCCATCATAGTACTTGGGTCACAAACATTGTGCCCATGCAAAAGAAGAATGGTGAAATACGCATATGCGTAGATTTTCACAACTTGAACCAGGCGTCGTTGATGGAAAATTATCCACTGCCCATAATGGATCAGGTTCTGTAAGTAATAACTGGTTCAGAGATGTTGTCCATGCTCGATGGTTTTTCAGGCTATAATAATATTTAGGTCTCACCTGAAGACCAATTCAAAATAGTGTTCACTACTCCCTGGAGCACATTCACCTACAGCAGGATGTCTTTCGGCTTTACCAATACTGGTGCCACCTTTCAGTGAGCTATGGACTTTGCATTCAAAGGTATGATGGGAAAGAACATCATATTTTATCTGGATGACTTAACTATGTTCTCTAAAATTTGAAGTGATTACTGTGATCATTTGAAGCAAGTATTCATTAGATGTCGAGAACACAAGATTTCCCTAAATCTAAAAAAAAAAATTTTAGGGGTCACTGAAGGAAAATTTTTAGGACACGTCATCAGTAAAGAAGGGACAAAAATAGACATCGAAAGAGTCAAGGCTATTCAGAGCCTTACCTTGCCCACAAGCAAGATTGGTGTTCACTCCTTCGGAAAGGTGAATTTTCTCATACACTTTGTTCCAGACTTCACTGAAAAAGACTCGGCACATATCAAATATGATGAAAGGGTCACAAAATTTCTGGTGGAGTGAAGAAGAAAAGACGTCATTCGAGGATATAAAAGCCTTCATTTCTCATGCACCACTTTTGGTGTGCCCTGAATTCTCCAAATATTTCATCATGTACAGTTATGCGTCTGTGCATACTGTATCTGCCATTTTAATGTAAAAAAACTCTGAGGATGTTGAATCCCCAATCGCGTTCATGAGCTCCCCTCTCAAGATTCATGAATTGAAGATGTCTCAGTTAGAAAAACATGCCTTCGTAGTAGTCAAAGCAGTCAAGAACTTCCAGTACTACATCCTAAACTCTCATATGATAGTGTTGGTTCTTGACATGGCAGTTAAATCTATCCTACCTCAACAGGTGTTGGGAAGCTTACGAGGGAATTAGATCACAAAGGTTCAAGAGTATGATTTGGACATCAAACCAACCAAGTTGGTAAGGGGTAGAGGCCTATGTCAGCTCATGGCTGAAAATAAAGATTCAGGAGATCCTGAAGAGAAAGTTGATTACATCGATGGAGCAAAGGGTGAACTGGAGAAAGATGATTCTCTACCTATGGTTCTATTTGTTGCGACCAGTGATGAGTGATATTCTGACATCATTTTATTTCTCACTTACGGTGAGTGTCTAGCCCATCTAACTTCAAAGGATAAGTGGACAGCAAAGCTCAGGGTAGCTAGATATGTCATATGGGATGATGGTTTATATAAGCATGGGATTGATGGCATCTTCTTACATTGCGTTGACAAGCCACATCACGTGAAGCTACTAGAAATATTTCATGATTCAGCCCGTGGTGGTCACTTTTCCTCTTCTGTGACAGCACATAAGATCATTCGGGCCAGGTACTACTAGCTAATGTTATTTCAGGATATAGCCACCTGGGTAGCAAAATGTGATCTCTGCCAACTATTCATTGGTAAACCAAAATTGGTTTCTTTTCCCCTCATGCCCGTCATTATTGATGAAGCATTCAATAATAATGAAATAATTGACTTTATCAGAGCACTCCATCCCCAATCAAGTGCCAGACATAGCTATGTCCTAACAGCAATAGACTACTTCACCGAATGGGTGGAGGCCATAGCTATTAAGAATGCCACCTCTGAAGTTGTTTGCAACTTCATCAAAGAAAATATCATTGTGAAATTTGGCATCCCACACAAGATCATTGTTGATAATGCTTCCAACTTCTCCTCACATGAAGTTATTTGTTTTTTCTATGAATACAGAATAACCTTGGCCCATGCCTCGGATTATTACCCTCAAGGGAATGGTCAAGCTGAATCCAACAATTAAAACCTAGTGACTATCATACAAAATCTAGTCAATGAGAATCAACGGTCATGGCACAAATCATTATATGATGCTTTATGGGCAGACCGTATTACCCCAAAGCAGTCTCTCAGAATGTCACCTTTTCAAGTGTTATATGGAATTGACGCTGAGATCCCTATCTCCATGGAACTCCTTGCTCTACACTTGGCATGAATGATCAAAGATGAAACTTTATAGATTTATCCTGAAAAGAGGATCATGTATCTAACAGAAATTGAAGAAAAAAGGGTAAGGGTGTGTTGGTCCGAAAATCTGTCACGTGGACAGATCTATGGATAGACGAGACAACAGTGTGCAGGGCTTAGCCCCTCTTTGAGACAGCAAAGCGAAACTGGTTTATTGCTATTTCTACTAGCAGGAACCTATGCAAGTCTCACAGATTCTGCCTTCGGGGGTTGGGATCTAATCCCAGTAGAGTGTTCCAGGCTACGAAAAGAAAGGAATGAAAGAGGGAGAAGAGAAAGAACAGATCCGAAGGGAGAAAAGAAATGAATTCCAAAGTAGAAAGGTCAGAAGATTTATGTTTTTAGTTTGGTAGTAAACAGAGCCAAACCTACTTGCATAAATAAACAAAGCAATACTGATAAACAAATGACGGAAAAGTAGATATGAATCCAACAGATTAAACACATACAGATCTAACGTAAGAAAGATCTAATGTATAACACAGCTATTGAGCACAAAGTCTGAATAATTGTATTACTGTTCTTTTCTGTTACAAGAAAGCTCAAAGTCTTTCTCTCCTCACTTCTATTTCTATCTAAAAAATGTTCACACTGAATACAACAAGTATTCTCATATTTATAGAAGATGAGGGAGAGAGAAGGCAAAATGGAGCCAACCACTTATTTACAAAGATATTTACAAAATATCTAAAAGTCATGTTGACTTTGACAACTTGGTGGATGACATCATCCCATGATAAAACATGGATGATGTCATCATTTGTGCCAACACATTTTAGACATTTTGAAAAGAAAGTCAGAGAATAGAGAGAAGAAGAAGAAGAAGAAGAAGAAGAAGCTACTCATCATCATCATCCTGCGGCTGAAAAGGGGTTGCCTGTTTCTGATGCTGCTCAGGTGATGATATGTGGAACTGAGCGCAGTATTCCAAAAACTTGCTGATCATTGGCCCAAATTGATCCTGTGATGGATCCTTGTGCCATTCACTGATTGCTTCGCAAGTCTCCAGCTCGTCTATGAGCTTTTCCAGGAGTTTGGAATAATCTTTCTCCACCTCGATAAGGAACCCGATGAAGTCCCTACAAGCCAGTAGGTTGTTGATAGATTCAGTGTCGAACGTGACCTCTGGCCCTGTCCCTTGAGAAGCTATCTCCTTGAAAATGCGGATAGTGTCATCAGCTGATCTCAAGGTAAGGGAAGGAGTGAGCAACCCTGGAGTCATGGCGAGGACAATTTTCTCCATTTGGTGCATTGCATCTAGGGCCTCTTCCTTTACCTTGTCTATCTTTTCTAAAACAAATTTCAGCTGATCTATCTGATAGTCCAGAGTGGACATAGTTTTGTTGAGGGCCCTTGGATGACCGAAGACTCCGAACTTGACCAGATCATCGACTGAACAGTCGAACATTTGTTGAAAGGTCTCGTGCTGGAGTCTAGCATGTTCTAACTCTTCTGATATTGGACCTCCTAATGCTTGGAGTTCCTTATTCGCCTTCTCGATGTTTAGTTATACACTGATATACTCGGCGATTACTCTTTCACTATCCTTGAGGATCTGGCTCCTCCAAGCAGAAACAGCCATACCCTGCTCGCCGATCTTTGAATACTCATTGATCTTCTCCTGACTCAGCAGCTCAGGAGTCTCAGCGGCAGTTGTGGGAGGTGCACTTCCCATCTTCTGTAAGGCTTGAAGCAGGTACTTGTTCTACTCCTTCAGTAGCCTTTTCTCTTCTTTTGTTTCCTGAAGCTTTTTGCAGAGTGCATCAACTGCGGAAAGAGCTTCCCCCTGGAGACTTTCTGAGGATGTCCCCATTGTGACTTGGGTCATGGTGAAATCTGTCGGAGACAGATCTTCTTTCTCTTTGAGGGGGTTGGGGTACGCTATTTCCATGACTCTCTCACCTGCAGCGCTCTTCGAGAAGCATGTAACCGGCTTGTGCTTCTTTGCTCCTTTAGCCGGAATGACCGAAAAGTCCATCGGAGCGATGGGGACTTTCCTCTTTTGTTGGCTCAGCTGCTGAGAGATCCAAGCTGGTCCTATAGAAGGACCAGAGATAGAGGGGGAGGCAGCAATGGTAGAAGAGGGGAAAAACGTGGAGACACGCTGCGGCGGCATGGAAAGAATAGCTGAAGAAATGTCCACGGGAGGAAGGGGAACCGCAACTGCAGAAGACATAGGAAGGGAAGGGAGCTCGGAGATGAGGGAAGAAATAGAGGAAGAGAAATCAGCGAGGGAGGAGAAGATAGATGAAGAAGCAGGGGAAAGGGTAGAAGAAGGGGCAGAGGACATGACCAAAGGGATGGTCGTTTGAGTCACTCGAGGAGGGGAAGGAAGAGAAGAAGAAGGGATAGAAAGGACCTCTGAAGTTGTAGCGACGCCGACATCCTGGGTGGATGGGCGTATAGGACTATCCTCTGTCAATTCCTCATCAAGATTTATGACTTGTTCTGGCTCTGAGGGAAGAGGACTTTCAGGGGCTTCCTCCTGAATGGTGCTAGGTTCACCTTCTGCACCTTTGCCTTTCAGCTGCTTCTTTGACCTTGGAGGTGCGTTGCCCAAAGGGGAAGTTGTGAAATCTACCCCGAGGTAGATTAGTCCGTTCATGCAGCACCAATGCTCTGTTCTCGGCATAGTCTCCTTGACCCTCTCCTCAATTGTTTGAGGAGACTTATTCCTGTCAATGGCCGGGAAGGGCCAATTGTCCCCATCTGTGTCATTATACACCTTATCTACTTCATCTTCCATAGTCTGGAAGCCTTCGGGGACAATGGCCACTCCGTATTGGATGATTTCCGCCAATGCTAAGCGAGACTGATCCTTTCTTCTGAGTTCCGCCTCATGGAGAACGTCAATGTAAATATCCTCAATTTGAGGGACATGGATTAAATCGAGCTTCGCTTTTGGCAGGAAGCTTCTTGGGTCGAAGGTAGGCCTGGTTCGGAAGTCATGCTTCAAGTTGAGTAGCTCCAGTTCTGCAAAAATTTCCTTCGCCTTATGGTGGGTGGAGCATGTGTATCGGCCCACTTTGAGGGGGAAAGGAGTTCCACCCTTCTTTCTTTTGAGGCACTTCTCATGGTATGTGACCAGCTGTCTTGACAGTTCTAGTAGAATCAGCTTAGGCCCAGCATACCTTGGTAGCCTGGTTGGCTCTCCCAAAAAGTTGGCAGCCCTCAGATAGGTGAACGTGGGAAATTGGGTGAACAGGGCCCCCCATTTGTCTATGACTGCCACTATGTGTTTGGTCGTCCGGCTATGAGTCATGTTTGGCCTCAGTAGGCAGATGACATGATAGAAGAATGCATCGTTAACTTTTGCAAAATGTTGGATGCTATTCTCCAGCCTTAGCTCTAGGTAGTAATCAAATATCTTGGCCTGAGGCCATACTCCACTTCGGTTCAGCCCCGGATAATCCCTCACCGATGCTGCAGCGTAGACTACATAGGAGTTCATATGGAACACTCCTGTTGTGGCGAACTATTGTAGCTGCTCAGATATGGTGCTGCTTATTATTTTCCCCCAGCAAAAGTGCTGATTGGGAAAATTCTTATTCATTGTCTTCAGGTACCGCAGCATCCACATATGGAAATAGTGGGCATCTGAAAGCCCGAAGACTCTGCTCAGGAAGGTGATAGTATCACTGAGTTCCTCTGAGAAATCACTTCGGTGGATAGTCTGAGGCCACCGGGTCACCACCTTCTTATTCTTTAGGTAGACCTCATTCATCAACTGCATGCATTGGTCTTCGTTGTCTTCCAAGGCCTTGATGCATTCTCGTTGGCTAACAGCCACGTAGTTCCGGTGGTGAGGGATGCCAAGCATTAACTCAAAGTGATGGGCAGTGAGGTTGATGACTGCCTCGCCCTTACTGTTCTCGACACATCTTGTGTCTTTGTTGTAACATTGCGCAATCACCATCATGAATTCGTTGTTTACAGCGCTGACGGGGATTCCTCCGGCGAAGTGCAGGGCACTGCCTATTAACTTGTCCATCCATGGACTTCTTGTAACTTTTTGAGTCCTAACCCAGAACTCATCCATGTCAATGTGACCCAATTCAGAGTCTCTGACATCCATACTGCACTCAGCCTGTGATTTGGGCATCCTGACCCTCTGATATTTGTATTTCATCTCTTCTTCTGTCAGCTTAGCCTTTCCTCTTGGTTTGGTGGGCTTCTTGCTTGATGTAGGCATGTGTTCTTTCGAACTCAGTTGCTGATCTGCACGAATAAGAAGTGAGACCCAATCCAAAAAGGTTGAATTAGTCATTTGATCTTCCATTGGAAAGCTAGCAGAAGAAAGAGTTAGAGATTTTAAGGTTCAGGACGTGGGAAAAATGCAACTGGCAGGCCAAATAGATAAGGCGCACAGAAAAGGAATGTTGCAGAGGTTATACTGGTGCCAAAGGCGCATGGCGCATGGATGAAGCAGGTTGCATTTTTATAGCAGGGCGCACAGGAAATGCGTGTTACATTGGGGTTCAGTGCGCCTTTTGGCGCATGGGAAGGTTGTGTAACATTAACAAATGGTGCGCCAAAGGCTTTGGCACGGCACATGAAGGGTTTACACAACATCATGTTACTGCAATGGAGGGTGCGCCCGCGCCTTTCTAACTTTATACTCGCACGAATAAGGCTTGTGTTGCATGAAAGTTGGGTGCGCCCTTTGGCGCATGAAAGTGGGATGTAACATGGAAAGAAGGTGCGCCAAATGGTTTTAAGGAAGCACGGGATTTATACTTGTAGCATGCAAAAAGGGCACGCTTTGAGGGCGCATGAATTCAAACTGCAGCGGGATGGAAGGGTGCACCCTTTGGCATAGGTTTTGAGGATGTAACATGGCGGGTAGATGCGCCAAAGGGGCGCAACTGTTTTTATTGCTACAAGGCGTGCCAGTGCGCCACAGAACTACACTTAACTGCTCAAATATTTTCTTATTCTTTCTCCTACTTCAAAAGGCTGCTTGGACAAGTAAGGTTTCAAAAAGAGGTTCCAGTAGACCAAGCCATGAAAAACAACTCCCTTCCAGCAGATCTGGAAAGAGGGAGGAAGGAGAAAAAAGAAAAGGAAACAGGACAGCACAGGGGGGAGACTAGCTCAAATATACTCCATTAAAAACCGACTAGCAGCCCAAAACAAAGACCAAGCACACCAACAGAACTGAAAATACAAAACAGCGAAGAGGGAGAACCTCTTACCTCAAATATATAGCAAAAATCTGAAGAGCGGGTCCACAGGGCGATGACAACGACAGAGCAGAGCTGACAAATCCAGAGCAATCACGTGCTTGAAAAAAGGAATGAAAATGACATGGGCACGCACTGATATTTATAGAAAAACTTGTCATCAATGCGCCAACCACTTTTGAAATGGTGCATGAAAACTGCTGTCGACAAGGGAAAGTGTGTGCCCTTTGGCGCATGGAAGTAATTGACAACAGAAGAATGAGTGCGCCTTTGGCGCACCAAATGTAATGTCGACATGAAGTTATGTGCGCCCTTTGGTGCATCAAAACTTGGTGTTGCAGTGAGATTATATGCGCCCTTTGGTGCACCGAAAGATGTGTTAACATGGAAAACCATGCGCCAAAGGATTTTAAAGGGGCGCACCAAAACTTGGTGTTACAAGGCAAATCCATGCGCCCAGCCAAAAAAAGGCTCAAAAAGACTAAGTTCGAAAACTAGATTTCCCGGGAAGGGATTTTACAATGTTTCAAACGCAAGGGATCCCTAACGAGGGATCGAAACAAAAGTTTCGGTATGGTTATCGGTAAAATTTCCCTTGTCAATTTTACGGGATAACAGCTAGCTCTTTCTGGGGACTACTCCTGAGAAAACTCGGGGGTAGAGAATCCCAGATCACATGTGCCTATCCATTGGGTACGGAGTCAAAAACAAGGGGGACCGGAGGGAGAACAAAGGAAACACAAAACAAACTGAAAGCAAACACACGACAAAAGCAATCACACGACAAAATCAAACTGTACAAAGAACAGAGCAAGCTCTACTTCCTGAAGATCTTGAGATGTTGCCCGCTATAAGGAAGCGGGAGTTCAGCTCCATCCAGATACGAGAGATAGAAACTATTCTCTCCGTTGAGCTGCTTGATTTTGAAGGGCCCTCTCCATAGGGAATCAAATTTTCCGTGCATTCCCTTTGGCTCTCTTCACTTGTCCCATAAGAGGATGAGATCTCCCACTTGAAAATTTCTCTGCTTGGCCTTCTTGTCAAAAAGCCTCTTTACTTGATTCTGATGCTCAGTGATCCTGTCGACCACTCTTACTCTCTTTTCTTCAAGTTCCGCAAGATACATGATTCTCTTTTCTAGAGAATTCTGAAAGGTTTCATCTTCGATTACCCGTGCCAAGCGTAGAGCAGGAAGTTTAGCAGAAATGGGAAGTTCAGCATCAGTGCCATATAACACTTGAAAAGGTGACATGCCGAGAGATCTCTTGGGGGTAATGCGGTCCGCCCACAAAGCGTCGTACAAAGACTTGTGCCACATCCGCTGATTCTCATCTACTAATTTCCATATGATGGTCACCAAGTTCTTATTACTGGATTCCGCCTGACCATTTCCCTCAGGGTAATAATCCGAGGCATGTGCTAAAGTTATCCCATATTCATAGCAAAAACTAATAACTTCTCGAGAGGAGAAGTTAGAAGCATTATCAGCAACGATTTTGTTTGGAACGCCGAACCTGACAATGATATTTTCTTTGATAAAACTGCAAACCACCTCAGAAGTGGCGTGCTTGACAGGTATGGCTTCCACCCACTTGGTGAAGTAATCCGTTGCTGTAAGGACATAGCTATGTCCAGCACTCGATTGAGGATTGAGTGCGCCAATAAAATCAATTCCCCATTTCCTGAATGGTTCATTGATGATGACTGGCCTTAGGGGAAGGGCAGCCAACTTGGGCTTGCTGACGAATTGTTGGCAGGGTTCACACTTTGCCACCCAGGTAGCCGCATCTTGAAAGAGCGTTCGCCAATAGTACCTGGCTTGAATGATCTTGTGTGCTGTCACGGAAGAAAAAAAATGGCCTCCACAGGCTGAATTGTGAAAACTTTCCAGCAGTTTTACTTGTTGGGGCTTGTCAACACATCGCAGGAAGACACCGTCTATCCCACGCTTATATAAACCGTCATCCTAGATGACATATTTAGCTGCTCTGAGCTTTATAGTGCGCTTCTCCCTCGCAGTTAGGTGCATTGGGAATTCGCCGTAGGTAAGGAAGAAAGCAATTCGGAGTACCACTCATCACTAGTTGCAACAAATAGAACCAGAGGTAGAGAATCAGGCTCCTTTAGAGGGCTTTGCTCTTCATTTGTACAATCTTCTTTTCCTTTAGGACCTTCTAAATTTTCATTTTCAGCCATTAGCTGACACAGGCCTTTGCTCCTCACCAGCTTAGTAGGTTTAATATCCAGGTCATATTCCTGGACCTTTGCGATCCAATTCCCTCTCAAGCTTCCTAACTCCTGCTGAGTTAGAATTGATTTCACCGTGGTGTTCAGGACCAGCACTACCGTATGCGAGTTTAGGATGTAATACCTGAAATTTTTCACTGCTTTGACAACGGCAAAAGCGTGCTTTTCCAATTGAGTCATCTTCAACTCGTGAGGCTTGAGGGGAGAACTCATGAATGCAATCGGGGATTCAATGTCTTCTGAATTCTTTTGCATTAAGATTGCAGACACAGTATGTTCTGATGTGTAGCTATACATGATGAAGTCCTTGGAGAAGTCGGGACATACCAGGACTGGTGCATGGGCAACAGAAGTTTTTATTTCCTCAAATGACTTTTTCCCTTCCTCACTCCATCTGAAAGTTGGTGACCCCTTCATCATGTTCAGTATGTGGCGAGTCTTTTTGGAAATGTCAGGAACAAAACGCCTAAGAAAGTTCACCTTTCCGAAGAAAGAATGAACACCAGTCTTGCTTGTAGGCAGAGTAAGGCTCTGAATAGCCTTAACCCTTTCAATATCTATCCTCGTTCCTTCTTTGCTAACCACATGCCCTAGCAACTTCCCTTCCGTAACTCCAAAAACGTACTTTTTGGGATTTAGGGAAATTCCATGTTCTCGGCACCTAGCCAATACTTGCTCCAAGTGATCACAATGATCACTTCGTTGTTTAGAGAACACGGTTAAGTCATCTAGATAAACTACAATGACTTTCCCCATCATACCTTTAAATGCGAAGTCCATGGCCCGTTGAAAAATGGCACCTGCATTAGTCAGGCCAAAAGGCATCCTGCTGTAGGCAAATGTACCCCAGGGAGTAGTGAATGCTATTTTGAATTAATCTTCAGGCGAGACTTCAATCTGATTGTAGCCTGAAAAACCATCAAGCATAGACAACATTTCTGATCTAGTTACTGCTTGCAAAACTTGATCCATTATCAGAAGAGGGTAGTTATCTTTCAGTGAAGCTTGATTCAAATTTCAAAAGTCTACGCATATGCGTATCTCGCCATTTTTCTTGCGCACTGGCACAATATTCGCCACCCAAGTGCTGTGATGGATAGGGAAGATGATTCTTGCATCCAGCATCTTCTGAATTTCTACCTGGATGGTGCCCGAAATCTTCAGATTATAGTGCCTTTGCTTCTGGCGAAAGGCTTTGACATCTTCTTTCAGCGGTATGTCATGTTGAACGTCCTTTGGCTTGAAGGACTTTAGATCGGCATAGGACCATGCCAACACATCTATATATTTCTTCAGCAACTTGAAAAATTTCCGCTTCTCTTCAGGCGTGCAACATTTGCCAATGTTTACAAATTATGGATGTGCCTCAGAACCTATATTGACTGGTTCTGTTTCTGGGGATGAGTCAGGAACATCTTGCTTCTTCTTTTTCATAAAACGGTCGTGCCTGTCAAACAAGCGCTCCAGAGAAACCAAGCCCTTTGGAATTTTATTTCCTTTGAGCTGACATATGCCGTCCTGCTCCTCTGATTCATGGTTTTGACTGCTGATTGATTCACGGCATGTAGAGGTGGATCCTTCAAAATAAAACTCATCAAAATGTTCTGATTTTTCTAGAAAGGCAATGAGGTGATTATCATCGTTGAATACCTGCCAATGCTGAGAGTTGTCTGGCACGCTCGGGTGGAAAACCACTTCAATGGTGTATTTGTTCATTTTCAAACCCGGGTGCGGGAGCATGAGAGATGCTGAAACGGCCAATGAATCGGCCATATCATTTTGAGCTCTTGGAATTGCTCCTATTGAAAAGGCATCAAATTCTTCAATGTTGTCCCATACTGCGTTACGGTAGTGCCTGAGCCTCTCATTTTTCACTTGGTAAATCCTTTTGACCTGATTTACAACTAGCTCAGCATCACCTTGGACTTTCAAATTTTTAATTCCCCTTTCCTTTGCAGCTTACATACCGAGCAACAGAGATTCATACTCAGCAGTATTATTAGTATTGAAAAACTGCAACTTGAAAAAAAGAGGAATTACCTCCTCTTCGGGAGATATCAGCACGATTCCGGCGCCACACCCACTAGTCGCGCAACTGCCATCAAATTGCAAAGTCCAGATCTCATTAAGATCCTTTTCTTGAACCAAAATGTCCTCTGTACCCATCTCGGTAGATAAGAAGTAGTTCCCCATCCCTGATGATTCAAAAAGGATTTGGGCTTTGGGGTCCTCAGAGCTAGTAACCAAGTACTTCTTTTGCGATTCTGGTTCTAAAGTCTGCATCACACCTTTGACGGGTATTCTAGCTTTAGACCAGTCCAGGTGAATTTCTCCACCAACTTCGCTGCAGAAACTCCTTCCTAGCAGAATTCCATAGGCTGCTGGAATGTCAGCAACGAGAACGGTCATCTTTACCCTTTTTTCAGGGAATGCTGCGAACGCAAATTGCGCGTCTTTGATTTGACCAATCAATGGCACTTGCTTGGTTTCCAATGAATAACATCTGCCGAAACGTTTGGTAAGAGTGAGGCCTAAAGCATGGGCGACTTTCACCGGCATGACGTTATCGGAAGCTCCGGAATCAATTATACAGTTGCTCAACTTATGGCCATTGATTAGGAGAGAGAGATAGAAAGGTTCTATCTTACCTGATGCAGATGTTGAAGCAAAATTTATGTGGGATTCGGGGGGAGTGGAAAGGATTCCTTTTGGGGAAACCTGTTTAGACGTAACAGCTTGACTCTGAATATATTTAGTTAATCTTACAAGCTGTTCGGGATTTGACTGAAGGTACTCAGCTTCAGACATTTGGATCTTGGTCTTTTTTGCATGATCTATTATATTGAATGCGGCCAAGGGTTGCGTTGGTGAGGGAAAGAGTCCTTCACTTCGCGATGGTGGAACAGGGTTACTGATCTTGATAGGAATATGAGGGGGCTGATTCGGAGGAGAGATGGGCGGAAAGGACTTCTTTGGAAAAGACTTAGCAGGAAGTTGAGTAGGAATGGGATTACCTCTTTTAACAATGGTTGGAGGCGCGTTTGACACGACCTTCTCTTTCTGCACATGGGCAGCAACTTCTGCTTCCTTTCCTTGCGAGCGGGTAAAAACAGCGTATGATTGTCTGCTTGCATAGCCTTGAGTACTCTCTTCTTCATCAGATTCATCCTCATCAAATTCCATGTATCCAATAGTAGAGTCGCCAGTCGGCTCACCAACATCTTGATCATCTTCTTCTTGAGGCAAAGATTCTTCATAGTACTGCTCTTCCTCTTCAATTTCGGCCAAAGCATTGACTGGAGGAGCTTCAAGCGCCAACCGTGGAGCAGTTGCAGGTAGACGCGGTCTTTGTGAAACATTGTTGGGAACAAAACTCCTTCGTGGAACGTCTCGGTATGAGGAACTAGGAGCCTGGGCCAACTACTTTTTCAATGCGAGCAGATCATTCGCCATCTTTTTGAATGCCGGATCAGACGAAGTGGCAGGCGAGGGATCTGAAGATTTGGACTTTGACGATTCCTTTTTTAACTCGCCAGATATTATCAAATTGTCTTCTATCCAAATGGCAGTGGCCTGAGCGAGTGTCAGGGTAGCTACTCACTCTTGAAGGAGCAAGAAGCTAACTTTTGAGCTCATGGCGTTCACGAAGAAACACTTCTGATTCTCCGGTGTTGGAAGCATGGCAGTAGGGACACGGTTGATTAATGCATTGAACCGGGTGACAAAATCACGTATAGTCTCATTGGCTTCCTTTTTTAGGTGCGTGATCCATGATAGTAACACAAATGCATCTTCTGAAGGCTTGTATCTGTCTTCAAAAGCTTCCCACAAGGTTGCCCAACTGGTGATAGATGTGGCCGGAAAATGCTGAAACCATTCAGCTGCGGGCCCTTGTAGAGTCTCCAGAAAAAGGTGAACCGACACATCTTCGTGAGTCACGTCCAAAATACTGCATGACATAATGAAAGCAGATATGTGGGAATCCATGCTTTGATTTCCGCTCTCGTCGAATTTGGGAAAATTCTTTCTGTTTCCGTGAGGGAGCGCGTGAACTGGATGTGGTAATGCGAGAGGACCCATAGCATTTCCCCATGGTACCGCCATTTGAAAGGCTGGAAAAAGCACACGAGCTGGGAGGGTGGTTCCACTGAGTAGCAAGGCACTACAAAGGGATGTAGATGTTCCTTGTAAAAGACTTTTTCTTCGTGGAGGTGAGACACTCCTGGATGACCGGCTAGCCGAGCTTAGCGCTGAAAAACGTGCCGGTGTTACGCTGAAATTGTGCCTTTGAAGCAGATCGAAAGTAGGATCAACTTCTCCACGGGCTCTCTTGCTGCGCGTAAAAGGTTCACTTGCCAGCGTACCTTCCAGATCTACGATATTATGGCGCAGATTTAAACTTTATTTTTGGGTGTACTTGCTGATTTTTTGGTTTTTCTGACAAAAACCAGCAGCATGCACTTTTCTGGATATTTAAAAACTATCCTCTTCGAAAAACCGATTGCGGTTAATGACGAATAATAGCGAGGATAAGATGGCAGGGAAGAATAGCAGGCTGATTTTCAGATCTGATTTTTAATTTTCAGAGGGTTTCAAATTTTTTTAGAAAACAGTCAAAAACTCAGATCTACGGAAAAATTTTAACTTTGATAAAAACTCAGCGAACTAAAGATCTGTAACTAGGCCCGATTATGGATTTCAGAAGAAAATTTTCAATTTCGGGCACTTTTGTAAATTTTTTGGATTTTCAACAAAAGTTCAGATTTGCAAACAGGCAGTGATTTTCTTATATTTTTCTGATTTTATATTATATCACCACCATAGATCTGACAGATCTATTCAATCCCCAGCGGAGTCGCCAAAAACTGTTGGTCCGAAAATCTGTCGCGTGGATAGATCTATGGATAGACGAGCCAACAGTGTGCAGGGCTTAGCCCCTCTTTGAGACAGCAAAGTGAAACTGGTTTATTGCTATTTCTACTAGCAGGAACCTATGCAAGTCTCACAGATTCTGCCTTCGGGGGTTGGGATCTAATCCCAGTAGAGTGTTCTAGGCTGCGAAAACAAAGGAATGAAAGAGGGAGAAGAGAAAGAACAGATCCAAAGGGAGAAAAGAAATGAATTCCAAAGCAGAAAGGTTAGAAGATTTATGTTTTTAGTTTGGTAGTAAACAGAGCCAAACCTACTTGCATAAATAAACAAAGCAATACTGATAAACAAATGATGGAAAAGTAGATATGAATCCAACAGATTAAACACATACAGATCTAACGTAAGAAAGATCTAATGTATAACACAGCTATTGAGCACAAAGTCTGAATAATTGTATTACTATTCTTTTCTGTTACAAGAAAGCTCAAAGTCTTTCTCTCCTCACTTCTATTTCTATCTAAAAAATGTTCACACTGAATACAACAAGTATTCTCATATTTATAGAAGATGAGGGAGAGAGAAGGCAAAATGGAGCCAACCACTTATTTACAAAGATATTTACAAAATATCTAAAAGTCATGTTGACTTTGACAACTTGGTGGATGACATCATCCCATGATGCAACATGGATGATGTCATCATTTGTGCCAACACATTTTAGACATTTTGAAAAGAAAGTCGAAGAATAGAGAGAAGAAGGAGAAGAAGAAGAAGAAGAAGAAGAAGCTACTCATCATCATCATCCTGCGACCGAAAGGGTGTTGCCTGTTTCTGATGCTGCTCAGGTGATGATATGTGGAACTGAGCGCGGGTATTCCAAAAACTTGCTGATCATTGGCCCAAATTGATCCTGTGATGGATCCTTGTGCCGTTCACTAATTGCTTCGCAAGTCTCCCACTCGTCTATGAGCTTTTCCGGGAGTTTGGAATAATATTTCTCCGCCTCGATAAGGAACCCGATGAAGTCCCTACACGCCAGTAGGTTGTTGATAGATTTAGTGTCGAACGTGACCTCTAGCCCTGTCCCTTGAGAAGCTATCTCCTTGAAAATGTGGATAGTGTCATCAGCTGATCTCAAGGTAAGGGAAGGATGTGAGCAACCCTGGAGTCATGGCGAGGACAATTTTCTCCATTTGGTGCATTGCATCCAGGGCCTCTTCCTTTACCTTGTCTATCTTTTCTAAAACAAATTCCAGCTGATCTATCTGATAGTCCAGAGTGGACATAGTTTTTGTTGAGGGCCCTTGGATGACCGAAGACTCCGAACTTGACCAGATCTTCGACTGAACAGTTGAACATTTGTTGAAAGGTCTCGTGCTGGAGTCTAGCATGTTCTAACTCTTTTGATATCGGACCTGCTAATGCTTGGAGTTCCTTATTCGCCTTCTCGATGTTTAGGTATAAACTGATATACTCGGCGATTACTCTTTCACTATCCTTGAGGATCTGGCTCCTCCAAGCAGAAACAGCCATACCTTGCTCGCCGATCTTTGAATACTCATTGATCTTCTCCTGACTGAGCAGCTCAGGAGTCTCGGTGGCAGTTGTGGGAGGTGCACTTCCCATCTTCTGTAAGGCTTGAAGCAGGTACTTGTTCTGCTCCTTCAGTAGCCTTTTCTCTTCTTTTGTTTCCTGAAGCTTTTTGCAGAGTGTATCAACTGCAGAAAGAGCTTCCCCCTGGAGACTTTCTGAGGATGTCCCCATTGTGACTTGGGTCACGGTGAAATCTGTCGGAGACAGATCTTCTTTCTCTTTGAGGGGGTTGGGGTACGCTATTTCCATGACTCTCTCACCTGCAGCGCTCTTCGAGAAGCGTGTAACCGGCTTGTGCTTCTTTGCTCCTTTAGCCGGAATGACCGAAAAGTCCATCGGAGCGATGGGGACTTTCCTCTTTTGTTGGCTCAGCTGCTGAGAGATCCAAGCTGGTCCTTTAGAAGAAGGGACCAGAGACAGAGGGGGAGGCAGCAACGGTAGAAGAGAGGAAAAACGTGGAGACACGCGGGCGGCGGCATGGAAAGAATAGCCGAAGAAGAATGTCCATGGGAGGAAGGGGAACCGAAACTGTAGAAGACATAGGAAGGGAAGGGAGCTCGGAGATGAGGGAAGAAATAGAGAAAGACAAATCAGCGAGGGAGGAGAAGATAGATGAAGAAGTAGGGGAAAGGGTAGAAGAAGGGGCAGAGGACACGACCGAAGGGATGGTCATTTGAGTCAGTCGAGGAGGGGAAGGAAGAGAAGAAGAAGGGATAGAAGGGTCCTCTGAAGTTGTAGCGACACCGACATCCTAGGTGGATGGGTGTATAGGACTATCCTCTGTCAATTCCTCATCAAGAGTTATGACTTGTTCTGGCTCTGAGGGAAGAGGAATTTTAGGGGCTTCCTCCTGAATGGTGCTAGGTTCACCTTCTGCACCTTTGCCTTTCAGCTGCTTCTTTGACCTTGGAGGTGCGTTGCCCAAAGGGGAGGTTGTGAAATCTACCCCAAGGTAGATTAGTCCGTTCATGCGACACCAATGCTCTGTTCTCCGCATAGTCTCCTTGACCCTCTCCTTAATTTTTTGAGGAGACTTATTCCTGTCAATGGCCGGGAAGGGCCAATTGTCCCCATCTGTGTCATTATACACCTTATCTACTTCATCTTCCGTAGTCTGGGAAGCCTTCGGGGACAATGGCCACTCCGTATTGGATGATTTCCGCCAATGCTAAGCGAGAGTGATCCTTTCTTCTGAGTTCCGCCTCATGGAGAATGTCAATGTAAATATCCTCAATTTGAGGGGACATGGATCGGATCGAGCTTCACTTTTGGCAGGCAGCTTCTTGGGTCAAAGGTAGGCCTGGCTGGGAAGTCATGCTTCAAGTTGAGTAGCTCCAGCTCTGTGAACATTTCCTTCACCTTATGGTGGGTGGAGCATGTGTATCGGCCCACTTTGAGGGGGAAAGGAGTTCCACCCTTCTTTCTTTTGAGGCACTTCTCATGGTATGTGACCAGCTGTCTTGACAATTCTAGTAGAATCAGCTTAGGCCCAGCATACCTTGGTAGCCTGGTTGGCTCTCCCAAAAAGTTGGCAGCCCTCAGATAGGTGAACGTGGGAAATTGGGGTGAACAGGGCCCCCCATTTCTCTGTGACTGCCACTATGTGTTTGGTCATCCGGCTATGAGTCATGTTTGGCCTCAGTAGGCAGATGACATGATAGAAGAATGCAGCGTTAACTTTTGCAAAATGTTGGATGCTATTCTCCAACCTCAGCTCTGGGTAGTAATCAAATATCTTGGCCTGAGGCCATACTCCCACTTCGGTTCAGCCCCGGATAATCCCTCGCCGATGCTGCAGCGTAGACTACATAGGAGTTCATATGGAACGCTCCTGTTGTGGCGAACTGTTGTAGCTACTCAGATATGGTGCTGCTTATTATTTCCCCCCCAGCAAAAGCGCTGATCGGGCAAATTCTTATTCATTGTCTCTAGGTACCGCAGCATCCACTTATGGAAATAGTGGGCATCTGAAAGCCCGAAGACTCTACTCAGGAAGGTGATAGTATCACTGAGTTCCTCTGAGAAATCACTTCGGTGGATAGTCTGAGGCCACCGGGTCACCACCTTCTTATTCTTTAGGTAGACCTCATTCATCAACTGCATGCACTGGTCTTCGTTGTCTTCCCAGGCCTTGATGCATTCTCGTTGGCTAACAGCCACGTAGTTCCAGTGGTGAGGGATGCCAAGCATTAACTCAAAGTGACGGGCAGTGAGGTTTATGACTGCCTCGCCCTTACTGTTCTCGACACATCTTGTGTCTTTGTTGTAACATTGCGCAATCACCATCATGAATTCGTTGTTTACAGCGCTGACGGGGATTCCTCTGGCGAAGTGCAGGGCACTTCCTATTAACTTGTCCATCCATGGACTTCTTGTAACTTTTTGAGTCCTAACCCAGAACTCATCCATGTCAATGTGACCCAATTCAGAGTCTCTGACATCCATACTGCACTCAGCTTGTGATTCGGGCATCCTGACCCTCTGATATTTGTATTTCATCTCTTCTTCTGTCAGCTTAGCTTTTCCTCTTGGTTTGGTGGGGCTTTTTGCTTGACGTAGACATGTGTTCTTTCAAACTCAGTTGCTGATCTGCACGAAGAAGAAGTGAGACCCAATCTAAAAAGGTTGAATTAGTCATTTGATCTTCCATTGGAAAGCTAGCAGAAGAAAGAGTTAGAGATTTTAAGGCTCAGGGCGCACGAAAAATACAACTGGCAGGCCCAATAGGTAAGGCGCACAGAAAAGGAATGTTGCAGAGATTATACTGGCGCCAAAGGCGCATGGCGCATGGATGAAGCAGGTTGCATTTTATAGCAGGGCGCACAGGAAATACGTGTTACATTGGGGTTCAGTGCACCTTTTGGCGCATGGGAAGATTGTGTAACATTAACAAATGGTGCGCCAAAGGCTTTGGCGCGGCGCATGAAGGTTTTACACAACATCATGTTACTGCAATGGAGTGTGCGCCCGCGCCTTTCTAACTTTATACTCGCACCAATAAGGCTTGTGTTGCATGAAATTTGGGGTGCGCCCTTTGGCGCATGAAAGCGGGATGTAACATGGAAAGAAGGTGCGCCAAAGGGTTTTAAGGAAGCGCGGGATTTATACTTGTAGCATCCAAAAAGGGCGCGCTTTGAGGGCGCATGAATTCAAACTGCAGCAGGATGGAAGGGTGCGCCCTTTGGCGCGGGTTTTGAGGATGTAACATGGCAGGTAGATGCGCCAAAGGGGTGCAACTGTTTTTATTGCTACAAGGCACGCCAGTGCGCCACGGAACTACACTTAACTGCTCAAATATTTTCTTATTCTTTCTCCTACTTCAAAAGGATGCTTGGACAAGTAAGGTTTCACAAAGAGGTTCCAGCAGACCAAGCCATGAAAAACAACTCCCTTCCAGCAGATCTGGAAAGAGGGAGGAAGGAGAAAAAAGAAAAGGAAACAGGACAGCACAGGGGGGAGACTAGCTCAAATATACTCCATTAAAAACCGACTAGCAGTCCAAAACAAAGACCAAGCACACCAACAGAACTGAAAATACAAAACAGCGAAGAGGGAAAACCTCTTACCTCGAATATATAGCAAAAATCTGAAGAGCGGGTCCACAGGGTGATGACAACGACAGAGCAGAGCTGACAAATCCAGAGCAATCACGTGCTTGAAAAAAGGAATGAAAATGACATGGGCGCGCACTGATATTTATATAAAAACTTGTCATCAATGCGCTAACCACTTTTGAAATGGCGCATGAAAACTGCTGTCGACAAGGGAAAGTGTGCGCCCTTTGGCGCACGGAAGTAATTGACAACAGAAGAATGAGCGCGCCTTTGGCGCACCAAATGTATTGTCGACATGAAGTTATGTGCGCCCTTTGGCGCATCAAAACTTGGTGTTGCAGCGAGATTATATTCGCCCTTTGGTGCACTGAAAGACGTGTTAACATGGAAAACCATGCGCCAAAGGCTTTTAAGGTGGCGCACCAAAACTTGGTGTTATAAGGCAAATCCATGCGCCCAGCCAAAAAAAGGCTCAAAAAGACTAAGTTCGAAAACTAGATTTCCCGGGAAGGGATTTTACAATGTTTCGAACGCAAGGGATCCCTAACGAGGGATCGAAACAAAATTTTCGGTATGGTTATCGGTAAAATTGCCCTTGTCAATTTTACGGGATAACAGGGTGGTTGACAGGATCATCGAACATCAAAATAAAGTCAAAATACTATTCGATAAAAAGGCCAAGCAAAGAGATTTCTAGGTGGGAGATCTTGTCCTCCTATGGGACAAGCGAAGAGAACTAAAAGGCATGCATGGGAAATTTGAATCTCTTTGGAGAGGGCCATTCAAGATCAGAAAGTTGAATGGAGAGAGTAGCTTCTATCTCTCATATCTAGATGAGACTAAAATCCCACTTCCTTATAGCAGGAAACATCTCAAAATATTCAGAAAGTAGAGCTTGCTCTCTTCTCTGTATAGTTTTCTTTAGTTGTGTGTTTGGTTTTGTCATGTGTTTGCTTTCTGTTGGTTGTGTGTTTTCCTTTCTTTTTTGTCAACCTTGTTTTTGACTCTATAACTCAATGGATAGGCACATGAAAATTTGGGATTCTCTACCCTTAAGCTTCGCTCAAAGATAGTCCCCAGAAAGAGCCAGTTGTTATCCTGTAAAATTGACAAAGGCAATTTTTTAGGTAACCATACCAAATTTCCATTTCGGTCCCCTGATAAGGTCTATTAATATTCTAAATGGCCTAGAACTCCCTTCTAGAAAATCAACTTTTAAGAACTTGGTCATTTTCAACCTTTTTGGGTTGGGCACAAGAACCATTGTTGCAACATCTTACAAAACTGTGCCCATCTTTTCCTTTGGCGTAGTTCCTGGAGTGTCAACACTCCAAATGTTGTGCCTCCCAAAAGTGCACCTAAGCGCACCCATCATCCTATCCATGCATCCAAACCCACACCTAGGCACAATCTCCTCCATGTTGACATCTCTCCCAGTGCACCAAAGGAAAAATTTGTTGGTGCATTAATTGTGGACTTTTCTATATATATGTACATTGAACCTATCATTTTCACAAGTTAAAAATCATGAAAATTATTCCTCTGCGCCTGTCGTTATCTTGTCATCCCACGCACACCATTCACCACGATCGTGGACCCCACTTCTTTCCTTCTTCATTATTTATACCGGGTAAGTGGTTTCTACCATCCTTGTTGTTGTATTTATGGATGTTGGGCTAGGTGATTAGGATTGTTGAAAAATAAAAATGAATCTAGAAGAAAGGGATAACACCACCGGTAACCCTCCTTTCCCTTTCCTTCAAGATTTGTAAATCTAGAAGTCTCAGCCTCAAAGATAATTCATGCCCATTTGTCCTTCACTCCTTGCCTTGCTAGGTTTTCCCTCCTGGACATCAAAATCTAAGCCAAAAGAGTAAAAATTGAGAAAAAGGGAAATCAGCCCACTTAGTGAAACTATTTTCACTATGGCGCATTGCAAACTCTTGTTACACTAAACACAGTCGCGCCCCTTTGGCACACTATTTCACTATGTTACATCAAAAATAGTCACACCAATGGCACATTAAAGGACCACACAACATAAGCTTTTCCCGCACCTTATAAAACATTGCAAAATTCCAAAGGCGCAAAGCGTTGGCGCCAAAGAAACTACAACAACACTGCATGTTGTGCAAACCCTTTCCACACCACGCAAACTAAACCCCTTGGTGCACTTTACATATGTGTTACACCTTCTACAAATGTGCTTAGAGCACCTTAGCCTCATGCAGCATCTGCCACGTCTACACCAATGGTGCACCTTGAGACCCTGCTACACCAAACAAATTTGTGCCCAGTTAAAACACTTCCTATGGCGCAAGTGCATATTCCTTGACATCAACATCTGAATGTTGTGTGTAGTCTTTCCATGCCCCGTGCCCCTTTTGGTGCTTCTTTATCCCATGAAACACTCCCTAAAGGTGCACCTTGCTTTTTGAATCCCCTACAGCCTGTAGTAAACCTACGCTTTGTGCCCAAAGGCTCATAAGTTGATAATTTTTCATTCTGTAAAGATTTTATGGACAACTTAATGGCTAACATGGCCCTTCTATGTTGGAACTCTATGATTCTTATTGAAAATCAACAAAAATCCTTGGGTTCACTTATTTCTTCATCGAGTAAGAAGCCAACCAAGTCCAAAGGAAGAGCCAAGTTGACGGAGCAAGAAATGAAGTATAAATACCAAAAGGTCAAGATGCCTGACTCACTTGCGGAGTGTGATCTTGATATCATAGATTTAGAACTTGGGCATATAGACATGGATGACTTTTGGGACAGAACCAAGAAGGTCACAAGCAGCCCATGGATGGATAAATTAGTTGGAAATGGTCTACACTTTGCTGCAGGGCTCCCAGTGAGCACAATTAATAATGAATTCATCATGTTGGTGGGTCGTTGTTATAACAAGGACACAAGATGTGTCAAAAATGAGGAAGGCAAAGTGATAATCAATCTCACAGCCCAACACTTTGAAATCATCTTGGGCATCCCCCACCACAGACATTTTGTGGCAGTAAGTCAAGAAGACTGCATAAAGACTTGGACCGATAATGAGGACAAGTGCATGTAGATGATGAATGAGGTGTACCTCAAGAATAAAAAGGTGGCAAGTAGGTGGCCCCAAGTCATTCATCGCACTGATTTTTCAAAAGAGCTAAGTAACATGATCACCTTCCTACGTAGAGTACATGGGCTCCCTGATGCCCATTACTTTCACAAGTGGATGCTCAATTATTTTGAAATAATGAATAAGAATGTGCCCGATCAGTGTTTTTTCTAGGGCGAGATTATCAGTGATACAATCTTGGAACAACTTTAACGACTTTCAACAACTGGGAGGTTCTATATGAACTCTTATGTAGTATATGCAGTTGCCGTAGAGAGAGACTTCCCAGGGCTAAATTAGTATGGGGTATGGCCCCATGTCAAAATATATGAATACTATCCAGACTTGAGGCTCGAGAATTGCATATTTCAGTTCAACAATATCAATGATGTCTTCTTCTATGGCATCATCTACCTCTTGAGGCCCAACATGACTCATGGTCAGACAAGCAAAAGTATGATCACCACCATAAGGAAATGGGGAGTGTTGTTTACACAATTCCCTACCTTTACCTATCTCAGAGATGCCAACTTCTTAGAAGAACCCACAAGATTACGGAGATATGTGGGGCCTAAACTAATCCTTCTAGATTTGTCAAGGAAACTTATCACCTATCACAAGAAGTGTATGAAGAGGAAGAAGAGAGGAACTCCATTCCCCCTCACAGTAGGTAGGTATATGTGCCACTCACAAAGTAAATCTCGGGAGATGTATGCAGAGCTTGAATTGCTCACTTTAAAGCATAATTTCCCGGCAAGGCCAACCGTGGATCCTTGTGGTTGCCTTCTAGGGGAAAAGATCAGTCCTATCCATTTTCCTCAAATCTAGGATATCTACATCAACTTAAATCATGAAGTCAAACTCAGACGAAAGGATCACTCCCAGCTGGCCTTGGTAGAGATCATTCAATATGGCGTGGCCATCATCCCAAAGGATTTCCTAGAAACTGATCAGGAAATTGATCAGGTTTACCTTTACATGGAAGGGGATGATTGGCCATTCATAGATATTGATAGGAACAAAGAACCCCAGACCATCCAAGAAAGAGTTCAACCTTATCTGCAACGCACTGAGCATTGGTGTAAGAAAAATGGTATTATCTATCTTGGGGTAGATTTTATCACATCTCCCCTAGGCAATGCAGCCACTAGGCTAAAACACTACCTAAAAGAAAAGGGAAAGAGAAAGTGGGAGAGGCAATCATTTCTCAAGAGAAAGCTCATGAAAGCCCTCCTACTACCGCAGAAGAGTAATTTGTGGACTTATTGTCCATAGGTAAAGAAGAAGCGGTAAGTGCTCCAACGGACACATCCACTCAGGATGTTATCACAACTACAAATGGAAAAGTACTGACTATTCCCTCTCTGGCTCCTCCTTCCCCTCCTCATGTCACTTAAACAACCACTCCTTTGGTTGTGTCTTCTCCTCCATCTTCTTCCTTTCCCCCTCCCTCTTCCTCCATCTTCTCTTCCCTTGTGGATATATCCCCAAGCATTTCTTCCCTTATCTCGTAGATCCCTTCTAGCCCTATGACCTCCTCTCTTGTAGTGACACCTAATCCCGTGAGTTTTGGTGTGTGAGCCCCTTTTTCCATGTCACCACCAAGTGTTTCGACACACTTCCCCATGTCCACTACAGTTGTTCTTCCTTCCACCCCTGTCTCTTCTTTTTCCTCTGGTCCCACTCCCATAAGTCCAAGCTAGATCTTAGACCACCTAAGCTAACACAAGAGGAAAGTCCCCATTACACCCATGGACTTCTCAGTCATCCTGGCTAAATTACCAAAGAAGCAAAAAGTGATAACTCACTTTTCAAAAAGTGCTTCAGGTGAAACCGTTATGGAGATAGCCTACCTAGATCCCATAAAACAAAAAATATCTGTCTTTAAAAAATTTTACAGTGACCCAAGTCACAATGGGAAAATCATCAGAGAGCCTGCAAGGAGAGGCCTTGTCATCCATATATGCCCTTTACAAGAAACTGCAAGAAGCAAAGTAGAAGAAGAGAATGTTAAAGGAACAAAATGAACATCTTCTTCAAGCTCTACAAAGAATGGGCAATGCACCTCCTATAGCTACTACCAAAACTCCTGAAGTCCTTAGTTAGGAGAAGATAAATGAATATGCCAAGATTGGTGAACAAGGTGCAGCAGTGTCCTCCTGGAGAGAGCATATCCTCAGAGACAGTGAGGAAGTAATCACGAAGTTCATCGGCCTCTACGAAAGTATAGAGAAGGAAAACAAGGAACTCCAGGCAATAGCAGGACTGGTCTCCATAGAGTTGGACCATGCCAGGTTGCAACACGAGACCTTCCAGAAAATGGTCGACTGCCTAACTGATGACTTGTTAAAATTTGGCCTCATTGATCACTCGCGAGCACATAACAAAGAACTTATCACTTTAGACTATCAGGTTGATCATATGGAGTTTGTCCTAGAAAAGATAGACAAAATCATGGAGGAAGCCCTAGACGTGAAACATCAAATGGAGCAGATTATCTTGAGGATGTCTCCAATGTTGCTTAATGCATTGTTCATCTTAAGAGAAGCAAATGATACTATTCAGATTTTCAAGGGAATTGCATCACAAGGTTTGATGTCAGAGGTCACTTTTGACCGAGAATCTATTAACAACCTTATGGCTTGCTGCGATTTTGTCAGGTATTTGATAGAGGCAAGCAACAAATACTTCAAGCTCCCTGATAGGCTTAGAGATAAATGAGAAAGTTGTGAAGTTATCAAAGATCACACAAAAGGTCCCGATCATGATCAACTTCAGAAGATGATCAGGAAGTTCATGGAGTATCGAGCTCAATATCATATTGCCTCTCCAGAGTAGAAGAAAGACACTCCATTCAAGCAAAGGGATGATGATGAATAGGCTTCCTCCTTTGGGGATAAATCCCATTTTTGTAAAAGTTTATAAAATTATGTTGGCACACGTGATGACATCATCCATGTTGTACCATGGGATGTTGTCATCCACAAAATTACCCCAAAGTCAACATTTGACTTTTAGATATTTTGTAGATTTTTTTAAAATAAGTTGTTGGCTTCTTTTTGTCTTCTTTCTCCTTCTATAAATACTTGGATACTTGTAGTATTCAAGGGGGTGAACAATCTTGTATGAAAAATAGAAATGAGGAGAGAAAGACTTTGAGCTTTCTTGTAACAGAAGAAAACATTAATACAAATATTGAGACTTTGTGCCGAATTCATGTGTTATATGCATTAGATCTTTCTTACATCAAATTTGTGTGTCTATTCTATTAGATTCATATCTAATTTTGTCATTTTTTTATCAATATTGCTTTATTTGTTTATGTGAGTAAGTTTTCCTCTGTTTACTACCATCCCAAAACATAAACCCTCTGACCTTTCTACTTTGGAATTCATTTCTTTTCTCCCTTCAGATCCATCTTTCTTCCATTCCTTCATTCATCCATTTTTGTTCTTCGTCAGAACTAACTCTACTGGGATAAGATCCCAAACCTCCTGAAGGCAGAATATTGTTAGACTTGTACAGATTCCTGCTGGTAGAATAGCAATAAACTAGTTTCACTTTGTTGTCTCAAAGAAGGCCTATGCCCTGCACACTGTTGGCCTGTCTATCCATAGATGTACCCACCCGACATATTTTTGTACCAATAACCTGGAACTGACGTCAGCTGGGTATAACCAATGATGGTCAGAGGTAACCAATGATGGTTACTGTGAAATTGAAATAGTGATGAAAGAAAAGTGGTTGTGAATTAAAATATGGTGTGGAATCAAACCCAAAATTTTGATAATGATGGTGATATGGCCCAGTCACACTCAGGTGAACCCAGAATACACCAGCTATGATGAGGAGTGTGCAAGGATGAACAAAAAAGTGAAGAACGTGATCTCTTACCTAAAAACTCAATCCAATTAGAAACACTAAGAAAAAATGCAATCCTAGGAGTGCCCTTTCTATTATGTTTGTTTAGCTTATGCTATTTAGGGACTGACACATGAATTGTGAAATAGATTTTTTTGGTGAGGATAGCTTCCTACAAAGAATGAGATATAAAAGGTGAGGTTTTAGGTATGTTATGGTGGGGGCGGGATTCGCTTTGAAGTATGACTCGACAGAGCAGTGAGCTGGGTGCCCACTGTGTCATGATCATGTGATCACCTACAGCTTCTTCCAGGTAGGATGTTGTTTAAGAATGTATGTATTTTTAATTTTTGTGAGGTTTGGTAAGACTTAGAGAAAGAGAAAAGGAAATAAATGCTTTTCTATGATTCATTTGTCAACCATCAGCTGGGCATGACTTCCAGCATATAGGTTACCCTCAATTAATGTGAGCTAATGCAATAAATCAGAATGTAACACACTTATTTTTAATCTTAAATTGAGATGTCAAATTGGATGACACAATAAGATGAGGAGGAAGAGGGATTCTCTTTCACTAAATGCAAAAAACATGAAGAAATGGTTCTTTTAATTACACGAAAAGAAAAGTTTCCTTTAGATAAAATAGAAAGAAAAGGTGGGTTTCCTAGGAAGAAAATTAGTGTGTATGCTTTCCAAAAGGGAGACAAACACACAAATTTTCCTAGAAATGAATGGAATGCAAGGAACCCCGAATGTGTCCCACCGGGCATGCCAAAATGTTTCACCTCTTTCTTATATCATTTCTTTAAAGTGTTGACCAAACAAATAGGGTAATGGGTGTAGGGGAAATACCTGTTCAAATGTTGGTTGATGGGTTGTTGTGTGTGTATGAATTTTGAATCCACAGCTGATCATGAGAGCTTCCTTTTGGCTATGATGAACTACCTATAATGCAAAGCAAGATGACTAGAAGGAATTAAACAATATGGGTAGTGAATTGCCTAGTGTATGCTAGATCCAGGAAGTGTGATACTTCTTAGATGGCTGTCAGTCCACTATTTTAAAAAATTTAATGTTGTAAACAAAGTAAATCCTATTGTAATTTAAAATGATTTAGGTATCTCACTTAAAACATAATAATAAATAGATCTAATCTAACAGGATAAGCTAGAATAGAATCCAAAGGTCAAATGATTGGTTTTGGGTTCTGCAGGTTTGACAGAGGACTCGGGTAGATCACAGGTGGATGAGGGTGAGATGAAATTTGGTGGGTAGGTCTTTGTTCTGGGCTGTATGGGAAAATACAAAGACTGATTTTGGTTAAGGGTAACCGATGGCGGTCAGGTATAACCGGTGTCATTTACTATGGAAGTCTGAAAATGCCACAGAATAAGATTTGGGTCTCCTTTGTGATTGCACAAAGGACTTTGGTTGGTCGGAATGGGGTATTGGGTGACTGGGGTAGGCTTTGGTGAGGTTTCTAATGGGTATGTGGAGGTGGAAATGTTGGAGAAGGTCAATATGTGGCTAGGTAAACAATAGATGATAAAATGATGATGAAATGAAATAAACCAAAAAAGTATTATGTTATACTTACTTGGATTCCGGTCCTGAATGCCTATGAGTGAGGGATGGAGGTACTGTTTAGAGGTTTGAAGGTTGCAAGTGATCACCAACTGAAGGATATCTTCTGCATGGACTACATATATATTTATCTTTGGTTGGTTATATCAGACCATGGCTGGGATGGCTATGCAGGAAAAGATGTTTGATCTCCTTCCTTGCATGTGGATTCTCGCTGGAATTCACTCTCGGAAGATGTGTTATCTCTCTGAGATGTGTTAATGCTCACCAACTGTTTACTTCTTTCTTCCAACTTCCAACCTCCAACCTTGAGAATAAGGTTGTTTTGGGGTTAAAAGGGTAACTAACGGTGGTTCTAACTTAACCGGTGACGGTTAGGGGTAACGGGCGTCAGTTAAGGAAGGATTTCCTAGGTTTACTAAACTAGGGAGATCCTTTTGAATTCCTTGGATCTCATGTTGTGAACCCATGGATTAGACTGGGAGCTTCTTGTGAGCATGTTGGAATATGGTTAGAGGGAATGTAGGCATTTATTTTTAGGGCTTGGGTAAGTCTTAGTTAGTTATGGCAACTTACTAAGAACAGGTCTTAGGTTAAGTTGGCATGGTGAGGTGTCTAAGTGAACTGTATATGTGGATATTATTTAAATTAAGATATTTAAAAAATAAATATAGTGAGGATAATGAATTAATTTAATTAAATTAATATTAGTGGGGTGAACGGGGCCACAGCTAGGTGAATGTGATGAAGGGTGATTATTCATCGAGGGAACAAAGGGGAGTGTGACCTAATTTTGGTTTCTACACTAAGAAAAACCAAGGAAACAAGGCAAGGACATGAGATATAAATAAATAGGAGTGTCATGATCTAAGAAAATCCAAGGTAACAAGGCAAGGAAACAAAACCTGAACAATGAGTATCAACACATTACAAGGCAAAGACATGAAACTCAAAGAATCAGTATCAACACCATACCCTCCCATACTGCTGAATGGGTAGAGTGACACCACAGATATGTATGAGTTTCCAAAATCAACTCATCGAACACTGAAAAACTAACACTGGGCTTCACTAGAATATCTCCCCCACAAGAGAGACTATTAACATGCCGAAAAATAAAGTGTCAAAAAATATAGATCAAAAATATATCAAGAAAAAAGAGATATATAAATTCATACACCCATAGATACAATAATGCAACACCCAAATGTTGAGGATGTCATGCTCAACCGAAAATGCATCCATAAGTGATTACAACACCCTCCCAAATTTGACACTTTATAATTGATTACATGTAAACATTTAAAAAGTAAAATTACCTTTTTACATTTGAAATATGTGTATAAAAATGTCACCAATGCGTAGATCTCAAAAAAATACACAGTTTAAAAAAAAAACCACCTTAATCTGCGCTACGGATCAAAAGTTATGAGCTCTAGAAGGTTTTTTTATTAAAATAATATTTTAATGTTGATGTTTTTTTTAAAGGTACACGTGATACCCAAATGTCCAAAGGGTAAAATAGTGCATCCACATGATACAAGCTTGCGACCAAACAATAAAAGCCTATGCTCAGAACCTAAAATGTTCAGAGGGTAAATCATTACATCCAGAGGGTAGACGTCAATATCCAATGGATAAAAGAATGCACCCAGAGGGTATAGATCTACGTCCAGTGGATAAAATATTGCATCTAAAACATAAATATCCAAAGGGTAAAATAATGCATCTGGAAGGTACATACTTATATCCAATGGATAAAAGAATGCATCAAGAGGGTAAAAATCTACGACCATATTTGACTGTCTGAAAACATGGTTGAGTTTAGAGTCGATTCTAGGATTTTGGCACCTTCCAAATCCAATGGCACACTCCTTTTATGTAAAAATGCATGTTGCACAAAAGTGCTAACAAATTTTGAATACATGAAAAAATAATCTCTTGTTTACAAAGAAAAACTTGAATATGTGTGTCTACATCATCTATAGCTCTGATATATTGAAACGAACAATAATAATATTTTTCCAAGCCATGATCTCAGATGATAATAGTACACCACATTGGATTTGTAAAACAGAAGAGATAAAATACCATATATGGAAATCCATCGTAATCCATAATTCTTAATACATTGCAATATAATGACTTGAATTATTCAATAAAAAAGATGTACATATATGAGGAGTGAAGTGCAGTTACTACTGAAATCAGTGGTGAAGAAATCCCACTAACTGATACTAGTAGTTAACTCCAAAAGACTAGTAAGCTAACTCCACATGACTGAGAAGCTAACTCAACACAACTAGTAAGCTAACTCCACACAACTAGTAAACCTAAGCAAGATAACCCAACAAGTGTAGGGAAAACACAAGTGTAAGAATTATCCTAATAAATAAATAAAAGGATAAATAATAACCTACACTAACAATTTTTACCCTTTTAACATTACCCAAACCACTTACTACAAATATTTACTTTTTTCCACAACATTCCTATTGTACTTTTATTTTTATCGTACTGTACATTATTGGTGGTGTTATATTGGTAGCATCATTATCATCTATCAGAATCTACTACTAATTATACTAAACAACACCCTATTCCTAATATATACATTACGGAAATAGAAATCATGGAGGAAAATTTTAGTTTCGACATCTTTGCCCTCAGCTTCTACTTGATCCTTGAAGTAAACTACTATGGACAATCTGAAGCTGGTGCTTGGAAAATGTTAAGTTTTTCATGGTTGACCCATTTCGTTATCGGAGTACCATCCAATTCCTCTAGTTTATATGTACCATTCTCATGCACAACTACTATTATGTAAGGTCCCATCCATTTTGAAGGAAGTTTTCTATGGCTTCTCTTTTTGTATTGGGAATCGCATACTAGAACCAAGTCATTTACATGAAATGGATACCAAAGGATATTTTGATCAAAGTACTCTTCTTCATCTTATTCTTATAACTTGTATCCTTTTTTGTTTCCCTCATTTCCTCTAAAAAATAAAGATGTACCAAAATTTCTCTTACCAAAAAACTTACATCCATTCTTTCATGTTTCGTAACTCTCACAATGGGTATATTAAACTCAATAAGAAGAACTAGATCAATTCCATAAGCCAAATGAAATGGGGAGTATCATGTTGTTGACTTTGATGTTTCCCTATATGCCTATAATGTTGCATGAATCATTTTATCCCACTTATGTGCCTGCAAAGCTACATCTTTTTCTAGGATTTCGCATAATACATAATTTGTTCACTCCACCTGTCCATTTATGTTTGGATTGTAATTTTCTGCCTTGGTATGCTTAATAGAAAACTTGTTTACCAATGCTTCTACCACCTCATTAATGAAGTTGATTCCTTGATCTATTAAAATTTCTAATGGACAACCAAATCTAGTGACAATGCATTCATACATGAACCTTTCCACTTCATCCATGGAAGTTGTTTTCAAGGGCCTAGCTTTAACCCACTTGGTTAAGTAATCATTGAAAACTACAACATACTTATTTTAGTGGGATTAATTGGAAGTGGACCTAAAATATCTATTCCCTACTTTTCAAAGAGAGCAATTGGAAGAATAGGGCATAATGGAGCTGAATAAGTAGTACGATTTCCATGTGTTTGACAAATATCACATGTCTTACAATAATTATAACAATCTCTACAAATATTTGGCAAGTGATAACCTCATCTAAGATCCTTCTTATTCTAAGTTTTCTAGAGAAGTTTTCTCCATGCGTACCATTGTGTAATTCTTCTATTAGGTATTTTCCTTGATCACGTCCAACTGCCCTCTTGTGTTGTCCATCAAGCCATATCTGAAATAATACTCCATATAGAATAGAATATGGATGACTTTATTGAGTAATATTCCTATTAGTATTTGCATTGACATAATTAGGAAACTTGAAATTAGTTAGATAATTCCAAAGATCTATGTATTTACTAGGGATTGTGTCAAGGGATAATAATGTTGCAGATGGGAAATCATCATCATCACAAGATGAACCTAAACCATCATAGGCTTGATATATTGCATCTGCATTGACATGCTTCTTTCCTTGTCTATCTATAATATCAATTTCAAATTATTGTAACAAAATTATCCATCATTCTATCCTTCCTGATGGGTTAGGCTTATTTACAATGTATTTTAGATCCCGGTGATCGATTACAAATATAAATTTCTTCCCTAGAAAGTAATTTCTAAACTTCTTTACATAAAAAATGATTACTAGAACCTCTTTTTAAATTACACTATAATTTACCTTAGCACTGCTCATTTGTCTGCACCTAAACTAAACTAGATGATCATTCTCATTTTCATCCTTTTGGCTCAGAGTACTCCCTAGTGTTGAATTTGAAGCATCAGTATACAAAATGAATGGTTTTCCCCAGTCTAGATTCTTTAAAATAGGTAAAGATACCTGTTGGTATCCAAATTCATTCTCCTTTTCAAGTCGAGCAACAACACAGATTCGATAGGGAGCTTACAGGAAAATAGATCAGAGTGTGTGTCATTTTGTAGCAAGGGATGAGATCTAACTGACCCTTTGTTACTCATATTTATGGAGAGATGGATAACACCTTTGAGATGATTTGACTTGTCCTCACTGCTTTAGGCCATGCCTCTTCAACCAAGGTGAGAGGACCCTTAGAGTAACCTCTATTTGATGAAGGAGATGGAGATATCCTTCCTTTGCACAAATTCTATGAAGGGAACCTTGGAAAAATACGGTCAATGCTCCATGATTTAACTCTTAAGAGTTGTCACTTCTAAATGATGGAGATATTTTCAACACAAGGCTAAGGTTACTGAAGACATTAAGAAATCTTGATTGTTCTGCATATTTTTTCAAGTAGATTTTGTCCCTTTGTTGATACACAGGGGAAACAGGGGTAGTTTAGGGTGGATCAATGGTTTTAAAATGATTTTGGTGGGAGATGAAGCATGATAAATTTTATTATGCCAGATATTTTGAGGGACTTCACAACAAAAAGCTTTAGAACAGTCAAGGCATTCCTTCAATCAGAAGGTGTGCTTCAATGAAGGCCCAAATTAGCAAATTTTCACATAATCTTTGAGACTCCAACACAAAGGATCAAATTGGAAGACTCAAATAAACACTAATGTTTTTGATTAATCACACCTAAGGTACACATGAAGACTTACAGATAATATCTATCAACAAATGATAGTTAATTGATTTAAAATTTGTTTATCTCATCCAAGATGAAGGATCTTCTTGAAATGAAATTGAAAATACCATTAGACTGTCACATGGACAAGATCCTATGTGATATAACAAAAATTTCAGTGTAAGATTACAATAGGAATGAAAGAAACTATTTGCAGACATTCTGAAAATAAAGAAAACACAAAATGGTTGGAGATTAGACACAAATTAATTCCAAAATTGCTTAGATTAATCAGTAGAGGAAAGCTTCTAGAGAAATCTTAGTGCTTGTTAATGGCTATACATCTGCAACCAACTTGACACGATAGAAAAATATAACACAGAAGAAAATAATAGGTAATCTTGGCTTTGGTCTCTCAGGAAGATGACTTTCTCAAAAAATTTCTCAAGAATTCAAACTTCTACCTTTTGCAAGAGTATTCTCATTGCAGTTATACATTTTTTCTCACTCAATTTTCCCCCCAAAAGAGAATTTTATTCAAGGGGAATTTTCTTATTACCAATTTGTTTCATAAAATGACGTTTAACGAATTGAGATCCAAAATCTTTGAGGAGGACCAATTGTGAACTGATCACGTTTCTTGCACCCTCGACTAATGAATAGGTTGCCATGCCACAAATTTTTTGGATTCCCTTTAATCATTCTAATTCTATCATGTGATAAATCCCATTTTTAATCATTTTTTAGAGCCTCTGCATAGTTGAACTTAATAGGTCATCCCTTTTTGCTTTCAAGGTAACGCTTTTTTCACCTTTTGCGCCTGCACTTTCATCATTTCATCCTTTTTCCCTCGTTTTCTTCTAAAATTTTTCTCTGCAACTTTTGGATCTAGAATTTTGTGTTTTTGCATGAACCCCAACAAAAATACACTTCAAAATTACTTCATATTTACAAATTGAGCTCCCAAATTGATTCAATCGAACTTTACAGACCAAAACAACACAAATTTCCCAATAACTTTATGAAGAATGATGCAAGAAAATGCATCTCCAAACATCCTTGTGCTTCAATGGTGGCAAAATCAAATGAAATGCATAGCTACTATTGATCTTCACTTTCCACTTTTAAAATGAGCCTTCCACATGGAAAAATGAGATTGGAAACGGGTCTGGGAGCACTTTTTGACATTTTATAACTTTTTGAAAAAAGTAAAATTTTGACATTATTCTCCACCCCTCCTTCCTTAGAAAATAGGCTTGATGCGTGTCCTAATGTGGGTCCCAAAGGAACCATGGCTCGATTATGTTATTTTAGCTCATTTCTGGAAAAAAGAAAATTTTCCAAATTTTCCAAATTTTCCCCGCAGCACCGTCCTTCCGCCTTGAGCTTCTGATGTGGGTTACAGTGGATCTATGCTTCATTTTTTCACTTTATAATTATTTTCCAAAAAGTAAAAAGTTCCACATTTTCCTCACAGGCCTGTCACCACCAATCCAACACTATGATAATTCTTTATCAGGAACTCCTCATGCTATGATTATTTACTAATGCACAGCTTTTAGTTTGGTGGATGGAATCTGGAAACACAACAATAAACATAACACAAGAATACCATAGACAATGATAAGAATGAATGATGATAAATCTTAAATATAAGTGTAAATTATAATATCAACATGAAATTGTTACAATCTCACCGATGAGGTACTTCAAGTGTTACTGACTTCACTTACCTTCCAACAATAACTATGGGAGAAACTTTACCAATTACACCTCTTAATGGCTTCTTTAACACACCTTCAAAATGATGGCTTCCTTTACACACTTACTCATACAATATTTCTCACTACTTCCTTCTATTTTAAATGAGGGGGTTTTCCTCTCTATTTACAGAACTTCCAGGCTTATCCATCTTATCTCTAAGATAGGATAAGAAATCTACTCTGACGAATCATATTCCATACCTTAACTCTTATATGTACATGTAAGTGTTATCCAAAATTCACCCCCCTAGGGTAAATTTTGATAACATGCATCAGAAGATTCAAATCCCAAGCAAATTGATTGATTCAGAGCAAAATCAGGTTTCTAGGGTCCCTTCAGGTATTTCTCTAACTCCCCTAGCCGAAAGAAACAGGGAGCAAGCTCTGAGAAAATGTAAAAAAAAGGTTGCAGAAAGGCAAATAGGTTGATCCAGGAAAAAAGTGTGAAAATTGGCTAAGTCCTGCTCAAGGTAGCATTTGGGAGAAGTGGGACAAAAAGGCACGGATCGGCCGAAAAGTCTCTAGGCGGCCCAAATTGCATTCGGGACAATCGGGCCAGAAGTACGCGGCGGGTGCGAAAAGCCGATCCGGCTGAAAGAGGAAGAAAAATTGGCTGTGTTGCTCGGGACGTTCGGGACAAAAGGGCCTGAACCGGCCGGTTCGGCCGAAATGAGCACAGGTAGCCCAAAAGAAAATGGGACAAATGGGATGATAGTACGCGGTGGGCGTGGAATGCCGGTTCGACTGAGAGAAAATCGACTGACTGCTGCAGCAGCTTGGGACAAGCGGGCCAGAAAGGCGCGAACCGGCCGAACCGGGTGAAAGAGGTCAAAACAATCCGAAGGCAATTGGGACATCCAGGGCAAATGGATGCGAACCGGCCGGTTCGGCCGAAATGAGCACAGGCAGCCCAATAGCAATTGGGACATCTGGGACAAAAGGACGCGAAGGGCGCGAAAAAGTCGGCAGGGCTGAGAACGATTCAGAAGCCGCCACGTGTCTCAAGGAAAAAGGGTCAAAAAGGTCAAAGGGCTAGTTTTAAAAAGGTCATCCCGAACAAATGAAATAGCACCACGTGTCCAGTTAAGGGCCCCACAAGAGAATTTCAAAATGAAATCCCACGAAAGATGGAGGAGAGAGAATTTCTCATCCAATCAGCACGTGCCACGTGTCGTCCAGGAGGCAGAGGCGCGGGAAAGGATTTCAAAACATGTTTTCGCCTGTTTTGTGCCCTAGATCTTCAGATCGCCATAACTTTTGATCCAGAGCTCAGATTTGCACGTTCTTTACATCAACGGAAAGCTGGTGAAATTATCTACACGATTCCGGGGTCAATCTTGCATTTTGGATCAGTCTGGAGGGAGGAAAATCAAGAAACGGCTTTGACGCGTATTCATGGCCGGAAATGACATTCTAGCGACCAGAGTTAATGCAGAATGGGTCGCATTCTCCTGAAATCTGGTCAAAATGATAGGGTATGGGTTTGTAAGGTCCTCCATGTCGTTTTAATACACCTGCATTCAAGAAAGAATGGGCTCCCATGCCTTTGTACGTCTCCTGTTCCCTGGGTTCGACCCTTGCATTTTAAAAGCCAATTTTGGGCTCATTTCAAAAGGGGGAACATTTTTTGGGCATAGCAGACTTCTTCTTTCATCTTCTTCAAGGGATTGATCAAGTATCAGACCTCTCCAAGGATTGTAACAGTTTTCTTTACCTCTCTGAGGGTGTAATGCGTATTTTTGATATTAAATTGATAATGCAAGCTCTGTGAATGGGTTTCAATCCTCTGTTTGTATTATTTGCTTGATTTCAGATGCTAATTTATACATTATCAATCTGTGTATGTTTTATGTTGTGAACCTCGGTCTGTGTCTATTTGCATGACTAATATGTTTCACACCACTCCTTTTGGTGCATCACCATCTTTAGTTAGTTTCAATTTTGCACTTCTACCTGTGTCTCCTTGCAAGTTAGAATAGGATTAGGATCTAAACCTCTATAGTTTTGCAAAATATAGATCTAAATCAGAGGAGTTTGAGGAACCAGCCTCTAATCTAGAGATTCCTCTCTCAATTTCCAAGTCCCGAACTTGGAGAGAGGTTTCCATGTTGTGCAATTACACTGGATGCAAGACTGATCAACCTAGAAATCTGATCAGCATCCAGGGGTGCTGTAATTTTGCACTAACAGTTTTGGCACGCCCGGTGGGACAGAGGTCTCAATTTTTTTTGCAGCAATGTTGATGTGCATCTGTTGTAAGTTTCTTGCTTGAAAAGAGCTATTATTTGCATATCTGGCGACTCCAAGGGGAAGAATCAATAGAATTTCAGCAGTCAGGCCTGAAAGCTTATGAGAAGAATCACAAGGTCAAGAGTTGGAGAGGAGGAAGTACTGTTTGAATACCTGTAATTATCTCCAAGAAGAAGGCAAAGAGGAAGAAGGATTCAAAGGTCCGCATCTCCACCAAACAGAACTCTCTCAACTCCTCCACCTGAGCGGCCTTTCTTTCAGTATACAAGGGTTTTAAGACCAATCAGAATGGCGCAACCAGTGAACCCCTATGTCAACTTCACAGGCAGCAGCCCACTTGCTCTCAATGCACAAAATCCAATCCCAGTTGCAGCACTGAAGAACATTCCATACTTTACTAGGGAAAATCAGACCACTCCTGGTGATCATGTCAAGGACATTGCTAACATTTGTGCAATCCATGAGATTAATGAGATGCAAGTAGCTGTCAAATTGTTGGCGTCTTCATTCAAGGGAAAAGCATTGCAATGGTTTAGGCGCCTTGAAGCTGGCTCTATCATAAACTGGAATCAGCTGTGTATTGCACTTCACAATCAATTTGGAGAGAAGGGAGACAACTTGTCTCTTTTGGAGCAGCTAACAACCATCAAGAGAGCTTCCAATGAGCAGCTAACTGACTTCAACTTCAGATTTCAAAGGTCTTGGGATAGAATTCCAGTGGCATTCAGGCCAACAGCAGAAGGTGCTTTTCTATATTACCTTAAAGCTTTAAATTCTGATATTTCTGTGTTGATTCAATCTATGGGAGGCACAACTATCCCTGCTACTTATAGTATTGCCATTAGAGCTGAAAATTGTCTGATTCAAGCCGGCAAGCTAGCTCCTAGGCCTCCAATGCCATTATATCCAAGTTTAGAGAGCCCAAGTACTAGTCAAGTACCTGTCTTAGCTCCTATTCCCACTCCTAGGAATCAGAGTTCAAATGAAGTTTCCACTTCATCTCCAAGTGCCCCAAATGAGCTTCAAGAAGTCATGAAGCAACTGCAAAATTTAGGTAATGAGCTGGTCACACTTAAGAGACAACAAACTCAAGGTTTTAGACCTTCGTATCAGCCTCAAGCTCAACCTAATAGGCAGCCATATCAGCCTCAAAGGCCACCCAATCCAGCTGCAAATATGAATCAAACAAGGCCTCCTGCCAATAAACCATTCCAGCCCTATAATCCAAATGCCATATCTGCCTCTAAGGCATTAGTACCAGCACAAAACAACACTGTCCAAGAGTATGATTGGTGTTTTCCATGTAATGAGCCTCATAATCAATCCATGTGCTTCAATGGTGCTTTGACCCAAGCTTTAATGGTAACAAGTGCTGGTGTGGAGGGTGAGAGTACTCAAGAAAACAGCCAACAACAAGAAACACTCCAACAGCAACCTGCCCCAAATGACACCACATTGGTAAATTGGCAAGCAGAGGATTTCTGTGGCATGAATCAGGCAGTTTCTCAAGGTGTTGCTGCCAACACAAGGTCAAAAGGGAGAAATTTGGGTGAAGAACAGCCGTTAGCCCCAGCTAATCCACAACCTTCCACAGCTCCACAAATGATTGGCAAGCAAAACCCAGTTTCAAATGCACAAGGGCAGTCAAGAACAGCCCCTAGGCCAACTCAAATGCCAGCTGTTGCTGCCCACATACAAGGAGCAAATGTGCAGACCAAGGGACAGCAGAGAGATCCTTCATCACCATTCAGTATCATTGATCAGATGAAGAAGACAAACGTCAATATATCTATGTGGGAATCGCTATCCATCCCAGGCCAAAGAAATCTGCTACAAGCTACCATAAAGGATTGGCCAACTTCGAATCAGCAAGTCCAAATGCAGGAGAAGGTACTCACAAATGCTGCCCACCCTCAAGGAAATCATGGAGCACAACAAGGTAGAATGCTGAAGCCTCCCCCTTTCTATGTTTCGTTAATAATTGGAAATCAGCTAGTGCATAATTGCATGATAGATTCCGGGGCAAGTAGCTCAGTTATGCCTAAACAGATAGCTGATCAATTAGGGCTCCAGTATGAAATAACATCTAAGGGAGTAGTGCAGCTAGATGGGACAGCAATAGCAACAGTTGGAGTGATTATAAATTTGAGTCTTACCTTGCATGCATGTCCAAATGTTGTTGTCTTACAAGATATATCAGTCATAGACCTTCCACCACTCTTTGCCCTCTGTTTGTCAAGAGATTTCACTGCCAAAATTGGGGGATATTTGTCCGCTGATTGGTCACACATGCTGTTCAGAACAAGGTATGGAACTAAAACTACAATTAGGTCATAACCTATTGCAGATTTCCACATTGAGCCCTATACTCCAAGTCATATTAATACCAATTGCTCAGCATTTGATCAAGAAGATCACCTTGGCACTGATGAAACCGACACTAAGGTTGGAAGTATCCCAGATTTGACTCTTGATGAATAGGCAAGCAAAGTGCATGCTTTTGATCCTTATCAAGAAGTAGAAGAATCGAAGCTAGGGGTCTATTGTATACACGAAGAAAGTCAACCTATTCCTAGCATCACCAAGCCAAACCACAAGGATGACAACGAGGTATGGCAACTTTTTTTTGATGGATCAAGGAGTAGATAAGGTGCAGGAGGTGGAGCCGTGCTTATTTCACCTTAAGGAGTAAAGTATTATTCAGCTTTTAGATTTCAATTTGCATGCTCCAATAACACTGCTGAATATGAATCCTTGGTGCAAGGGATGCATTGGGCGATAAATAAATAAATAAATAACTTGCAAGTTTTTGGGGACAGTGAGCTGATTGTAAATCAGGTCAAGGGACAACATGCTGCCAAAAACGATCTACTCAGATGCTACAAGAATAGGGTGTGGGACCTCATGGAAGATTTTGAGGGTTTCGGCATCAAGGCCATTCCCAGGAAAGAGAATCAAGCTGCTAACAGGCTTGCAGCAGTAGGGGCAGCCTTTGACATTGTAGAAAACATTCAACAAGACAAGGTACAGCCAAGCATCCACGTGATTATGAGGCCTTCAGTGCCGGATAATGATGTCAATTGGAAAGTATTTGAGAATGACCAGCAAATCATCCACTTCTTGTAGGAAGAAGCTGAGTTCTCAGCTAAGAATCAAGAGAAGTTGGAACAGCAATATGGTCACCAGGTGATACAACTGAGAACTGACAAGCTGCCCAAGGGACTTGTCACCTTGGAGTCAATTTTTAACCCCAATGATCAGTTTAGAAAGGAGAAAGCAAATATTTAGGTCAAGAGGGAAGATTCGGCATCCATCTTGGTAGAAGAAAACAAGCCACTGCAAATTGGAAAGATGACAACTGAACAGGAAAGGTATGAGTTCATACAGCTATGTCAAGAATTCCCTGATGTGTTTGCTTGGAGCTATGAAGATTTGAAAGGGTTCAATCCCAACTTAGCTCAGCATACCATTGAATTGGACCCAAATACTAAGCCTATCAGGCAGAAACAGAGACCAGTCAATCCACACATGGAGCCTCTCATGAGGAAAGAACTGGACAAGCTGATTGAGTCAAGAATCATATTCCCAATCAAGCATTCTAGTTGGGTTGCCAACTTAGTTCCAGTCAGAAAGAAAAGTGGAGAGATCAGGCTATGTGTTGACTTCAGAGATTTGAATAGAGCCTCTCTAAAGGACCATTATCCACTCCCTTCCATGGAGCAAATACTGCAGGTCGTAGCTGGTTCAGAAAGATTTTCACTACTTGATGGATACTCAGGCTTCAATCAAATTATGGTGAAGGAGGAAGACCAGTTCAAGACAGCCTTCACAACCAAATGGGGCACATATGCTTACAAGAAGATGCCATTTGGACTATCGAACACTGGAGCAACATTCCAGTGAGCCATGGATATGGCATTCAAAGGCTTCATCAACAAGATAGTGCTGATATACCTAGATGATATCACTGTCTTCTCAAAGAATGCTGCAGACCATCTCTTTCACCTCAGGCAATTGTTTCAAAGGTGTAGAAAGTTTGGAGTGTCTTTGAATCCTAAAAAGTGCATCTTTCTTGCATGTGAAGGGAAACTCCTTGACCATATTGTCTCCAAGGAAGGATTAGCAATTGATCCAGAGAGGGTCGAAGCCATAAGGGCTCTACCATTGCCAAGCCACAAGAAGGCCCTTCAGAGTTTCCTGGGAAGGATAAAATTTGTTCGGAGGTTTGTCCCAAATTTTGCAGCCCTTGTCAAGCCCATCACTAAAATGTTAAGAAAAAGCATGGCTTTCAAATGGACGGCAGAAGGCAAGGAGAGTTTTGAAGCAATCAAAGAAGCCATCTCCCAGGAACCCACTCTCATCAACCCAGACTTTTCCAAGGATTTCATCCTCTATGCATTTGGAGGTGATGACACTATTTCTACCATTCTGGTACAGCAGAACAAAGATAATGATGAGCAGCCGATTGCCTTCTTCAGCCAGAGCCTAAATGACTGTGAATTGAGGTACTCTTTTATTGAAAAACATGTGCTTGCAGTAATCAGGAGCTTGAAGAAATTCAAGCATTTAGTCTCAAACAACAAGGTCCAGTTGCTGGTCTCACATGCTGGGGTTAAGGATTTCCTCCTCAACAAGGATTTGAATGATAAAAGGGCAGGTTGGATCACCCGTGTCATGGAGTATGACATTGAGATCAAGATCACCAAGCTGGTAAGAGGCAAAGGTTTTTGTGAGCAGCTCGCTTCCAAACAACCAGACAACCCAGAAGATGAAGAAGACACTTTCCTATTATTACAAGATGATCAAAAATAGGAAAATGATGATGTGTCCACTCCCTGTTGGACTCAGAATATGATACATTTCCTACAGACGGGCATGTGCCCTCTAGAAATGAGCAAAGCAAAAAGAAGATACTTCAGGTTGCAGGCAATTCCATATGCCATCATTGATGGAGTTTTGTTCAAAAAGGATGTGAATGGAGTGCTGCTGAGATGCATTAACATAGGTCAGATCCAAGGGGTATTAAAAGAGTTTCATGATGGACCAGCTGGTGGCCATTTTGCACCAAGAGTGACAGCTCTGAAAATCATGAAGGCTGGTTATTATTGGCCTAAAATCTTCAGTGATTGCTATGCATGGATCAAGAGATGTAAGAATTGTGCATTCTTCACAGGAAAACAGAGACTCGCTGCCCTTCCATTGCATCCAATTACAGTAGATCAGCCATTCATGCAGTGGGGTTTGGACTTCATTGGAGTCATCAATCCCAATTCGAGCCAAGGGCACAAATGGATTCTGACAGCCACAGACTACTTCACCAGGTGGACAGAAGCAGTGGCACTCAAAGAGGCGAATGAGTCTAGCATCTTGGACTTTTACGAAGGGATAATTACCAGATTTGGTGTACCTACTACAATAGTCTCTGATAATGCATTGGCATTCATCGGATCTAAAGTGACTGAGTGGGCTGTCAAGAACGGGATTTACCTGAGCACTTCATCAAATTATTACCCTCAAGGTAATGGCCAGGACGAGTCTACAAACAAAAACTTGCTGAGGATTATTAGGAGGACTCTTGATGAGAATGAGAGGGCTTGGCATACCAAACTGAAGTCAGCCTTATGGGCTGATAGGATAACTCCCAAAAGATCCACAGGTAACTCTCCATTTAGGCTCGTCTACGGAAGAGAGGCAATCTTGCCCATGTCACTTGAGTTGCCAACGTTGGAACTCATGAAACAGCTGGAGTTACTAGAGTTTGAGCCCATGGAGGTGAGGTATGCAGAGTTGATGGAGTTGCAAGAGATCAGATATCAGGCATCCCAAGCAATGGAAAAGGATCAAGCTTTGATAAAAAAGACCTTTGATAGGAAGGCCAAAGACAGATCTTTTCAAGTAGGAGATCTAGTGCTAAAATGGGATGTGGACAGAGCAAAACCAGGTAGGCATTCAAAATTTGATGCCATTTGGAGTGGCCCATACATGGTCACAAAATGCAAGAGCAACAATGCTTTCCAATTGGCCTCATTGGATGGTGAAGAACTGCAGATTCCAGTAAATGGAATCTATCTCAAGCATTGCTTCTAGAGGGAGGTTCACTACACCTGTAGATATTAGATTAGATTTTCTTTCCTCCAAGTGCTTGTGCACATTGTTTTGCTGTAGGTTTGTTTTGTTTTCCCTAAGTGCCTTGGCACAGCTTGCTGTCCATGGAGATGTTTAGCATGTCTTTGCTTTCATCAGGTCACATTCCATCTTCCCCCTCACACATTCTGAGTCAGTTTGGATTCTAATAGAATATTTGATGACTCCATGCCCAATGGATTGCTTCAAGCAACTGGTCTTTCCATCTAGCAGGCAGATGATCCCGCTGAGTCGCCAAAATTGTTATCCAAAATTCACCCCCCTAGGGTAAATTTTTATAACATGCATCAAAAGATTCAAATCCCAAGCAAATTGATTGATTCAGAGTAAAATCAGGTTTCTAGGGTCCCTTTAGGTATTTTTCTAACTCCCCTAGCCAAAGAAACAGGGAGCAAGCTCTGAGAAAATGCAAAAAAATGTTGCAGAAAGGCAAATAGGTTGATCCAGGAAAAAGTGTGAAAATTGGCTAAGTCCTGCTCAAGGTAGCATTTGGGAGAAGTGGGACAAAAAGGCGCGGATCAGCCGAAAAGCCTCTAGGCAGCCCAAATTGCATTCAGGACAATCGGGCTAGAAGTACACGGTGGGCGTGAAAAGCCGATCCGGCCGAAAGAGGAAGAAAAATTGGCTGTGTTGCTCGGGACGTTCGGGACAAAAGGGCCCGAACCGGCCGGTTCGGCCGAAATGAGCACAGGCAGCCCAAAAGAAAATGGGACAAATGGGATGATAGTACGCGGTGGGCGCAAAATGCCGGTTCGACTAAGAGAAAATCGACTGACTGCTGCAGCAGCTTGGGACAAGTGGGCCGGAAAGGCGCGAACCAGCCGAACCGGGCGAAAGAGGTCAAAACAATCCGAAGGCAATTGGGACATCCAGGGCAAATGGACGCGAACCGGCCGGTTCGGCTGAAATGAGCACAGGCAGCCCAAAAGCAATTGGGACGTCTGGGACAAAAGGACGCGAAGGGCGCGAAAAAGCCGGCAGGGCCGAGAACCATTCAGAAGCCGCCACGTGTCTTAAGGAAAAAGGGTCAAAAAGGTCAAAGGGCAAGATTTAAAAAGGTCAGCCCGAACCAATGAAATAGCGCCACGTGTCTAGTTAAGGGCCCCACAAGTGAATTTCAAAATGAAATCCCGTGAAAGATGGAGGAGAGAGAATTGCTCGTCCAATCAGCACGTGCCACGTGTCGTCCAGGTGGCAGAGCGCGGGAAAGGATTTCAAAACACGTTTTCACCTATTTTGTGCCCTAGATCTTCAGATCGCCATAACTTTTGATCCAGAGCTCAGATTTGCACGTTCTTTACATCAACGGAAAGCTGGTGAAATTCTCTACACAATTCAGAGGTCAATCTTGCGTTTTGGAGTATTCTGGAGGGAGGAAAATTGTGAAACGGCTTTGACACGTATTTATGGCCGGAAATGACATTCCAGCGACCAGAGTTAATGCAGAATGGGTCGCATTCTCCTGCAATCTGGTCAAAATGACAGGGTATGGGTTTGTAAGGTCCTCCATGCCATTTTAATACACCTGCAGTCAGGAAAGAATGGGCTCCCATGCCTTTGTACGTCTCCTGTTCCCTGGGTTCGACCCTTGCATTTTAAAAGCCAGTTTTGGGCTCATTTCAAAAGGGGGAACATTTTTTGGGCATAGCAGACTTCTTCTTTCATCTTCTTCAAGGGATTGATCAAGTATCAGACCTCTCCAAGGATTGTAATAGTTTTCTTTACCTCTCTAAGGGTGTAATGCGTATTTTGATATTAAATTGATAATGCAAGCTCTGTGAATGGGTTTCAATCCTCTGTTTGTATTATTTGCTTGATTTCAGATGCTAAATTATACATTATCAATCTGTGTATGTTTTATGTTGTGAACCTCGGTCTGTGTCTATTTGCATGACTAATATGTTTCACCACTCTTTTTGATGCATCACCATCTTTAGTTAGTTTCAATTTTGCACTTCTACCCCTGTCTCCTTGCAAGTTAGAATAGGATTAGGATCTAAACCTCTGTAGTTTTGCAAAATATAGATCTAAATCAGAGGAGTTTGAGGAACCATCCTCTAATATGGAGATTCCTCTCTCAGTTTCCAAGTCCCACACTTGGAGAGAGGTTTCCATGTTGTGCAATTACACTGGATGCGAGACTGATCAACCTAGAAATCTGATCAGCGTCCAGGGGTGCTGTAATTTTGCACTAACAGTAAGCTTATCTTTTAAGATAAGATAAACCTTATCATTTCACATGGGTTCCACATTTTTAGACTTTTTACAAATAAAATACACAAAATATTAATGACCTCACTCCTTGTCCTTATTACCAATATAATATTTCAAATTCCTAATCATGTAGACCCTACTTCTCTACTTACCCTAAATTTGACATTTTAACATTACCGAACCACTTACGACAAATATTTACGAATTACCACAACATTCCTATTGTACTTTTGACTATTACCGTATTATACATTATTGGCGGCATCGTACCGGTAGTGCTGTTATCTTTTATCAGACCCTACTACTAATTATACTTAACAACATCCTATTCCTAATACACATATTAATGAAATCGAAATTACAGAGGAAAATTTTAGTGTCGACATCTTCCCCCTTCCTAGATTCTACTCCGTCCTCAGAGTAGACTACTATGGTGCTTGGAAAATCTTTAACTTGTCATGGTTGACCCATTTCGCAATGGGAGTGCCATCCAATTCCTCCAGTCGGTATGTACCATTTTCATGCACAACTACTATTTTGTAGGGCCCCATCCATTTTGGAAGAAATTTTCTGTCTTATTTTTGTGTATCTAGAATCATATACTAAAACCAAGTCATTCACATGAAATGAAGACCAACAGATCTTTTGATCAAAGTATTCCTTCTACTTCATTTTCTTCTTATAGCTTGTATCCTTCGCTATTTCCCTCATTTCCTCTAGCAAATGAGGATGTACCAACCTTTCTTTTACTGAATCACTTTCATCCATCCTTTCATTTTTCATAACTCTCATAGTGGAAATATCAAACTCAATAGGAAGAATTAGATCAATGCCATAAGCCAAATGAAATGGGGAGTATCATGTTGCTGAATTTGATGTTGCCCTATATTCCCACAATGCTACATGAATCATTTTATCCCACTTATGTACCTACAAGGTTGCATCTTTTGTTAGAATTTGACACAACAAAAAATTTGTTCATTCCACCTGTCCATTTATGCTTGGCTTGTATGTTGTTACCTTGTTGTGCTTAATAGAAAACTTATTTACTAGGACTTCTACCACCTTATTAATGAAGTGGATTCCTTGATCTGTTACAATTTCTAATGGACAACCAAATCTGATGACAATGCGTTCAAATATGAACCTAGCCACTTCATCCATGGAAGTTGTTTTCAATGGCCTAGCTTCAACCCACTTGGTTAAATAATATGTGGCAACTACAATATACTTATTTTGGTGTGGGGTAGTTGGAAGTGGACCTACAACATTTACTCCCCACTTTTCAAAGGGACCAAGTGGAAGAATAGGGCATAATGTAGCTGATGGAGTCTTATAGTTACCATGTGTTTGAAAAATATCACATGTCTTACAATAATTATAACAATCTCTAAAAAGAGTGGGCCAGTGATAGCCTACATCCAAGATCCTTCTTACTGTAACTTGTCCAAAGAAGTTTCTTCCACATGTACCATTGTGGAATTCTTCTATCAGCTCCTTCCCTTGATCACGTCCAACTACTCTATTATGTTGTCCATCAGGTCCCATTTGAAATAATACTCCATGTAGAATAGAATATGGATGACTGGATTGAGTAATCTTCCTCTTAGTCTTTACATTGGCACCATCAGGAAACTTGAATTCATTTAGATAATTCCAAATATCTATGTATTCACTAGGGATTGTGTCAAGGGATAACAATGTTGCATCTGGGAAATCATCATCATCACAAGATGAACCTAAACCATCATAGGCTCGAGAGATTGCATCTGCATTGACATGCTTCTTTCCTAGCCTATCTATAATATCAAATTCAAATTCTTGTAGAAAAATTATCCATCTTGTTATCCTCCCTGATCGGTTAGGCTTATTTACAATATATTTTAGAGCCTGATGATCTATTACAACTATAAATTTCTACCCTAGCAAGTAATTTCTAAACTTCTTTACAACAAAAATGATAGCTAGAGCCTCTTTTTCAGTTATAGTATAATTTACCTCAACACTTCTCATTTGTCTGCTCCCAAAGTAAACCGGATGATTTTCTCATTTTCATCCTTTTGGCTCAGAGTACTTCCTAATGCTACATCTGAGGCATCAGTATACACAATGAATGGCTTTCTCCAATCTAGATTCTTTAAAATAGGTGAAGACACAATGGCTTCCTTCATTTGTTCAAAAGCTTCATGCGCCTTATTTCTTGCTTCATAAGTAACATCCTTCTTCAAAAACTGGGTTAGCAGCTATGTAATCTTTGAGAATTTCTTGATGAACCTTCTATAGTAACCCACATGGCCTAAAAATGATCTCAACTTACTTCTATTCATAGGAAATGGTAACTCTTTGATTTTTGAAACTTTATCAGGATCAATACCAATACCATCTCTGGATACAACATGCCCTAACAAAACACCTTTAGAACATCTAAAGACACACTTTGTAGGGTTTAGTGAGGCTTTTGCTTCATCTAACCTTTGAAATGTTGTCTCCATATGGTGTAGGTGGTCCATCTTTCTCCCATAGATGCAAAAATATCAGAAAATTCTCTGATGAAGTTCCCAATGTAGGTTTCAAACACCCTATTCATCAAACACTGGAACGTTGCTAGAGAATTACACAACCCAAAAGGCATAACTCTATAAGAAAACATTCCCCAAGGAGTGGTGAACGTCGTCTTCAGCTGATCTTTCTCTACTATACGAACTTAGTTGTATCCACTATATCCATTAGAAAAACTATAGCACTCTTAGCCAGCTACTTTGTCCAAGATCTAATCTGAGAATGGAAAAGGATATTGATCCTTCTTTGTTGCCTTATTGAGCTTCCTATAATCAACACAAATGTGTAGCTTCCTATTCTTTTTTATTGAAATCACAATGGGAGAAACCCATTCTGTATTCTCCACAACAAATATGAATCTTTCATCAAGCAACTTATCTATTTCTTCTTTTACAGTCTTGGAAAAATTAGGATTCATTCTATATGGCATTTACTTTATGGGATTAGCACCATCTACTAGCTCAATAGAATGTTCTACCCAACTTACTTGATGGAGTTACTTGTAATCAAAAGTGAATAGGTGTATGTACCTTTGAAAGAGCTGGAGGTAGGATTCCTTCTCACTCTCCATCACAGCATCACCAATCTTTATTTGTTTGAGATGATCATCAATTTCTTCTTCAGATAATTTTATGGGTTCATGAGTTGGTGTGACTGAAAGGGTATCCATGACCAAAACATCAACCTCACTTTCTTCATCTTCTATGTCCACTTCACTGGTACTAGAGTAATCAGAGGATGTCTAATCATCAATTTTATCACTTGAATCCGCAGGTTCTGTCTTATGATGCCGAGGGATCATGTTTATCTTCACCCTCTCTCTACCACATCCAAGTGTCATGAATCCTTCATTCCAGTAGTTTCTTGCATAAACTCTCCTTAGCCATGGTCTTCCCAACAACATTGGGTATGCAATAGTACCATTTTTCATCACCTGAAAATATACCACACATACAACACCCATAACAGATATTGCCACATTTAAAACAACACCTTTTGGTTTAGTTTTTCCCTTATTTAATGACCTTAACATAAGTGTTGAGGGGCGATCAATTTTAAACCCAACATATTCATTACAGACTCGGTCATTACATTAATTACAGCACCTTCATCAACTAAGACATCATGAATTGAAATACCATTACATAATACCCCAGCTTGTGGAGCATAGGGATCCACCTCTTTCTCCAAAATAGGTACCTCATCCTCCTTCCTTTGTCGAGCATTGAGTCCACTTTGCAGCTCTTGCCTCTTCTCAGAATACATAACCAAGAGTTGACCATACGTAATATTTACAAGCCTTTTGGACAGATCTTCTAAGATGGAGTATGGTCCTTATCCCTGTGAAATCAAAAAATCCTACACACCCAACTTTCTTCTCCTATGTTTCTTACTAGTTTCTCCTTTCATCTTCTTAGGATCATTTCCATCTTGGTTATCTTTTTCTTTCTTTCTTTTTGTTACAAACACATCTACTTCATTATTTATGCTCTTATCTACTACATCAAAATAATTCACAGGTACTTTTCCTTTATCATTATCTCTTGTACCGAATGTAGAAGCTCTATCTGGACAATTATACTTATAATGACCCTTTTTATAACAACCATAACATACAACTTCATAAATATTTCTTTTTGGACCTCTATCTCCTCCCTGAGAACTAAATTTCTTTCCTTGAAGAAGATTAATAGTTAACTGACCCATCTTCTTGAGCAGATCTTCATACTCAATAGATGTACTAGGGAAAATATTTGTGCTCATTGAGAGTGGTTGTGGATTCTAGACCAAAGGTGTTGGTGTAGGCTCTACCTTAGCAACAATTTCTGTGGGCACCTTTTCCATGCTTTCTTCTTTCCTTCTTATAATCTCCTTTATTTTTTCAATGGTATTTGGGTGGTCATACTTCACTCGTTGTCTGATCTTTGGCTTCATCCCAAGAATGAAGTGCTTACAGAGAAGATTATCCACGCCATTCATCAACCCATCTGTTAATCCTTCCTTTCGGATCTGGGCATCGTGCTTCCTCCTTCGTTCTAGAACACGAGCATGATAATCTATTATCTTCTCCTTCTCTCCTTGGGATAGCTTTGTGATATCGATCATGAGATCTGCATATTTCTGTTGTTCACCAAATTCTTCAAGAAAAATTTTAGTTAATAAATTCCATGAATTTTTCACATTATCACCTACTGTTTCAAACCACTTAAGGGTTGAACCATCCAAAAAGGTAGGAAAAAATTCAGTCCATTGTTTCCTTCTTATGAGGCCATTACAAATATAAGATCATTTAAACTCTTGAATGAAATAGGAAGCATCTTCATTAGATTGGGCTGAGAAAATAGAATCTTCCCCATTTTCAAAAATAACCACAGTGAAATACCAACCCACAAGTACAATCAACAAGACTTATGTGCACAAATAATTGGAATCAATATAATAGAAAGTTATTTTACACCTTTCTACAATAAAATAGAAATGACCACGGTAAACTATGATAAAACTTGACTTACTGTGGAAAAAAATTACTTTACTGTGGTAAACACTATTCACAATAAAAAGTGAAGTTACTGCGGTAAATACTATTCATGGTAAAAAGTGACTTTACATGGTAACCATTATGCATAGTAGAAACAAGGTTACCCTCCAAATGTTTTCTAATTAAGTGGGAATATCTCTCCAAACAATCCACCAACGAGGAATGGTCCTGACAATGAAAGCAAAATGTCAGCACCAATCTGGCACTATGATAATTCTTTATCAGGAATTCCTCATGCTATGATTATTTACTAATGCACAGCTTTTAGTTTGGTGGATGGAATCTGGAAACACAACAACAAACATAACACAAGAATACCATAGACTATGATAAGAAGGAATGATGATAAATCTTAAATATAAGTGTAAATTATAATATCAACATGAAATTGTTACAATCTCACCCATGAGGTACTTCAAGTGTTACTGACTTCACTTGCCTTCCAACAATAACTATGGGAGAAACTTCACAATTACACCTCTGAATGGCTTCTTTAACACACCTTCAAAATGATGGCTTCCTTTACACAATTACTCATACAATATTTCTCACTACTTCCTTCTATTCTAAATGAGGGGGGTGGCCTCTCTATTTATAGAACTTCCAAGCTTATCCATCTTATCTCTAAGATAGGATAAGAAATCTACTCTGACGAATCATATTCCATACCTTAACTCTTATCTATACATGTAAGCTTATCTTTTAAGATAAGATAAACCTTATCATTTCACGTGGGTTCCACATTTTTAGACTTTTTACAAATAAAATACACAAAATATTTATGACCTCACTCCTTATCCTTATTACCAATATGATATTTCTAATTCCTAATCATGTAGACCCTACTTCTCTAATTACCCTAAATTTGACATTTTAACATTACCGAACCACTTACAAAAATATTTACTTTTTACCACAACATTCCTATTGTACTTTTGACTATTACCAAACTATACATTATTGGTGGCGTTGTACCGGCAGCGCCGTTATCTTCTATCAAATGCTACTACAAATTATACTTGACAACATCCTATTCCTAATACACACATTAATGAAATAGAAATTACGGAGGAAAATTTTAGTGTCGATAGGCCTACACCTCCATTTTTGACTATTAAACGCTGGTATTACTTTCTTGTCGGGGCCACACTTCAACTTACAATTTTATCATTGTTTACATAACGCAAAAACCTTAAATAACCCCGAATCTCCATTCCTCCATTTTCCTACTTATCGCGTGTCTCAACGATGCATTTTGAGATGGTCCTAAAAAGTAGAGACCCCAAACAAGTGCGGGCTCAACGCGTGTCTCAGTCTGGCAGAGTCTGTTAAAAATTTGAAGGTTCAGCAGAAGGCACTATGTGTCTAAGGTTCGAGATAGTCTCGTTCGGCCGTTGAAAAGTCCAAGCAAAAAGATCGAGTGAGTAGAAGCCTCCAAGTCTCCTCCTCGTATTTCTTCAAAATAAAACTCAAGGGCCGGTCCCCAAACATGCGCGGTCCTTGCACATGTCCAAGGACTTTTAGGAAGTTTCTAGAAAATTCTAAGGCAAGGGAAGGCCCGGTGAAAACCTCCATGTGTCTTTATGGCGCAACTTCAAGATGATCCCCGAGATCAGAGACCATGAATGAGCACATGCTCACCACGTGTCCCAGGATTCAAAAAATTACTTTGAAAATTTTAAGTACAACGCGGAGTTAGTGGTATCCTCCACCTGTCCCCCTGTCACAATTTTTAAGGTGGGACCCTGAGCTAGATTCTCAAATGAGTGTCAGCCCACCGCGTGTCTATTTCCCACCTAAAACAATACTCGCTGCATGAAAAAAATTTCTAAGTTCGAGAAAAGCAGTGGAATCCTCCACATGTCCCCCCAGTACAACTCCAAGGACAAACCAATAGGTGAATTTTCAAACGAGCGTCATTCCTCCATGTGGAAATGTTTTGGGTTGAAGTGAGCCATATATTTTTTAGAGTACCTCACTAAGCCACATCCAACCAAAAAGGGCCACATTTCCACTGATGCAGAGATGTAAATTTGACATGGAAAACTCACCTGTCAAACCATGAAAATGTAGACAAACCACCATTTGAGCCCGAAGATGAATTTTTTTTTCAAGGACAGAGAATTTGGAGATGTTATAAGTTTCAAACATGATCCTCCGAGCTACATCCAATCACATTTCCTCAGGTATTTGGGACAAAAATGACATGGAAAACAATATGTGATTGTGGAAAATGGAAAGAAAGGAGTAACCCGAGTTTAACACCCAATTTACAGACTCCTTAAGATGGAAAGAGAAACGAAAAAAAAATCTAGACCTTTAATTGATCCTCGACCCAAGAAGGGATTGATCACAAAAACCAAATGGAGGACAAATTCTTCAAGCACCAACACAGGAAGAAAAATGTGACAGAGGCCACAAAATGAGGGATTTCAATGATAAAAGGGTGAGACTAATTTGAGCACCGACATCAGCTCCAACTCGAGGATGGGCACTCCTTGTGAGTACCACAACAACCAAATAACATACCAAGTGCCAAAAATAGACCATTGGGAAATAGAGTAAAGGAAAAATCTTGCATAGAAGAACAAACATAGCCATCCTCCAAAAAATGAACCGAGAAACTATCAAAACCAGGTCACCAAGGACCAAAATGAACAAAAACACAAAATTAGACAAGAAAAAATAACTATACACTGTACAAATGGAGTATATGTTGATTCTGAGAAATCAATCAAGGAAATGATTCAAATGCGCATTGTTTATAGGCAATTCAAGTAGTTCCCCATCTAAGTCTTTTACAAAGAAGGTATTTTCACCAATTCAAATATCAATTCAATAAGGGTCCATCCACAACGCATCAAATTTACCATGTTTTCCCTTATCTTCATGCCTGTTATCCCATAAAAGTACAAGATCCTCAATGGTAAAAGCTCTAGGTGTCACCTTTTTGTCAAATAACTTCTTCAACTTTTCTTTGAACTTCACATGTCATTGATGAGATGTTATTCTCTCTTCATCTAACTCAGTCATCTGATTGAATCAAGCGTCATATGGACTAACTTCTTGGTCTTCAATCAGTTGAATAAACTGAAATGAAGACAATTACAAATAGAGGGGTAGCAAAGCTTGAGTTCCATTTACCAATTCAAATGGGCTTTTACCAGTAGCTCTTTTGACAGTGATTCTGTCATCCCAAACAACAAACGTCAATTTCTCACTCCACTTCCTTTTGTTCAGCTCCAAGATTTTTCTAATGATTTTCAATAAGTTTTTATTACTAGACTCAACTTGTCCATTTCCTTAGGGATTGTAGTTAGAAGCATATGTCAAATTGATCCCATATTATTTGCACATTGCCACCAAAGTTTTGGCTCTGAAACTTATGGCATTATCAACAAAAATTTTAGCTAGCACTCAAAATCTACATATGATTTGATTCATCATGAAGTCCATGATCACTTAGTGTGTTGCCTTCTTGGTGGGGATTTATTCTACCCACTTAGTGAAATAATCAATTGCTACAAGAATCCATTTATGACCAGCAGTGGAAGGATTAGAAATTTCCCCTATGAAATCCATTCCCCATTATCTGAATGGAGCTTCAACTGACATAGGCTACAAAGGAAGGGATCCCGAAACTTTCATTCTTCTAGAAAGACACTGGAAACTTTCACATTTCATCACCAATAGAGTTATATCCTTGAATAGGGTTGGCCACCAATAACCAACCCTCAAGATTTTATGTATTATAACTCTCCCAGCAAAATGCCCCCTACAGACCCTTCCATGGAGATCAATAATTATTTTGGGGGCCTCATTTTCAGTAATGCATCTCAAGATCACTCTCTTGGGGTTCTTCCCAGCTAACCTAAAATCAGTAATGACAAATTTTTGAGAGGCTAACTTAAGAGCTCTTTTCTAATTTTTACTCAGATTTTCAGGGTAGCATAGATGTCTGAGATAAAATATTATATATTTGTACCATTCAGAACTTACCAAATTTTCAACGACATCCACCCTTTCTCCTTCTACTTCATTTACCTCAATAGTTTTCAAGTTGCTCTTAGCCATAAGCTTAGCTAGGCCCAAACCTCTTACCAATTTTGTGTTTTGGATATCCATGTCATATCTCCAACTTGTTCACCCATCTGCATATTTTTCTTGAGACATCCATCTCTGATAAGTTGTATTTCAACATGGTGTGGGGAACATAAGATATGACTTTAGAACTCAATATGTAGGGTCTAAAAACCTTTGTTGCTTTCACCAAGGAAAATTCTTGCTTCTCCATAATGGTGTATTTCAACTCAACTCCCTGCATTGCTTTACTGAAAGAAGGCAATTGGTCTCTCAGCCCCTTCATCATCCTTCTGTAACAAAACAGATGCAATGGTGTTTTCTGAAGAAAAAGAAAATAATTCAAAAGGATTCATGTAATTTGGGGCTACCAAAATAGGGGCATGTTTTAGTGCTTCTTTGATCCCATTGAAAGCTTGAATGGAAGCTTCTTTCCATTTGATAATTTGGTCCTTCTTTAGCATACTAGTAATGGGGATGGGCAGCTCAGCAAAGTTAGACACACATCTTTTGATAAATTTTATTTGTCTAAATAAGGATTGAATTACCTTCTTAGTTCTTGGAATTGGAACCTTGTTGATGGCTTCCACTCTCTCTAGATCTATCATTACACCATCCTTTGATACAATGTGACCAAGTAGCTTTTCCTTTTGCACTCCAAAGTGGTACTTCTTGGGATTCAATGATATGCCAAATTCTCTACATCTAATCAACATATTTTCCAAGTGTTACAAGTGATCATTTCTCTTACTGGAAAACGCAGTTACATCATCTTGATAAAAAACAATGAAATCATTAATATAACTAGCAAAAGCCACATCCATTTCCCTTTGAAATGTTACTCCAGCATTCATTATACCAAAAGACTTTCTAACCTAGACATACATTCTCCAAGGAGTGGTAAAGGAATTTTTAATTATTTTGTATTCCTTTACAACAACCTGATTATAGCTAGAGAAACCATCCAATCTAGAAAGCAACTCAGATCTAGTCACTAACTGCAGCATATTTTCCATGTTTGCAGAGGATAATTATCTTTCATTGATGCTCTATTCATATTTCTAAAATCCACGCATAGCCTGATATCACCATTCTTTTTTCTAACTGGCACTAAGTTTACAACCCGAGAAGATGGATTGTACTTGGATTTATCATTCATAGAATAAATGTGGTTGTATTTTATTTAATTGATATTTCCCTCCATCCCTTAGCTTCTTCAATTCTTCTCGCATCGTCATGGAGAGGACTAGATTAATCATCCTCTACTTTTTTCTAAATGGTTTTGCATTTGTTTCGAGAGGAATTTCATGTAGAAAAAAATCCTCTCTATATGATTTCAGCTCAGAATAAGACCAAGCTAAACAATCCTGATATTTCTTCAACAATTTGACATAGGAATATTTTTCTTTCTTAATCAGATTGCTTCCCAAATAGATCTTCCTTGGTTTATCCTTTGTGCCAAGGTCATGCTCTTCAACATCCCTTGAGGCTGTTATATGTCTGTTAATAATGCAATCAACATTATCAAATTTTGATTCAAGAGTAACCAGCCCTTTAGGAATGGTATGAGTTTTCAATTGGATGATGTATTTTCTGAAAAAACATTTTTTTTCCCTTCTGCTGCACACACCATTGGCTCCCTATCAATACACTGATAAAAAAACTCCCCTTTGCTCTCTAAAAACCTCTTCACCTGGGCATCATCATCAAATACTTGCCAATTTTTTACGTTGTCAGGGACAAATGGGCTTGTTAGTACTTCAACATTATATTCACAATTGGGGGAAAATGAAAAAACATCAAACCAAGATCCCAAGACTTTAAGTTGGCCTAAAATAACATTGAACTTTCTATCATGATGCACAATATTAAATGAGTCAAACATTTCAATCAAATCCCAAACTGCATGCTTGTATTGTTTCATTCTCTTATTTTTAGTAGCATACAATTTTCTAATTTGTTTGAAAATAAGTTCTGAGTCTCCTTTAACAATGACATCTTTAATATAATAATTCCAAGTGATTCTCAAACCTAATAACAATGCTTCATACTTAGCAATGTTATTAGTGCATTCAAAGTTAAGTTTGAAATAAAATACAAACTCTTCTTGGCTTGGGGATATCAAAACAATGCCATCACCATTTCCAAACTTGGAACAGGCTCCATCAAATAACAAGGTCCAAGGTAGACCAACTTGTTCAATACATTTGCACTAATCATTCTTGTGCTCCTTACCATCAAGAAACCCCACAAATTTATCTACATCCACATCAACATTTAACGCTTCATAATAAGCATTATTTGGATATTCAATGAGGTGGAACATTTTCTTCTCTCCATAGAGATTTACAAGGCTGCCTTCGATTTGAATTGTGGAAAAATACATATCCATATGAACACTTCCACCAACAGTTGCAACCCACTTTCTTGACAACAACATGCCCCACTTGGCTGGGTAATAAAAAATGACCACATCAAGTTTCAAGTTCTTACCTATTGTACCACCAAACCTTTTACACATCTAATAACGGGCACCTCTCTAGAGTCCATGGTAGTGAATCTTCCATATGTTGCTGTCACATTGATATTCAGCTCATTCATGACCTCAAGAGGCACGACATTACATGATGCTCCAGAATCAAACATATAATTGTGCAACAGTTTTTCCTTAATGATAAAAGCTATAAAAAATGGATCAACATTTAATTGGGATTCAACCAGAGATGTCCCCGATTAAACCTTAGGTGCTTCTCCAAGCTCTTCCAATGCTGATGGTGTTTCAAGGTTTGTAATGGTTAGAGGAGAAGTTTCTACAATGTTTACATTTCTGCTTGGGGTACTCTTTTCTTCTTTTAATCTCAATTAGTCAAATTATCTCTTCTTGTGCTCAGGAATTCTAAGCAACTCAAAAATTGGAACACTAACTTTGATATGAATCAAAACTTGGGAAATGTCATATGGAAAATTCTTTGGCAAGGCAGCATTGGAAGGGAGATTAGCAAACTCATCAGATGGCATGGGATTCTTGATGGTTTGGTCATGAGGAGAAGTATGAATCTTGTTTGGGACAGCAAGGCCTTTGGAAGGTGTATCTATCTTAAGAGCATCTTTAGGAGTACTACTAAGCAATGGAGTTTTAGGTTTTTCTTGAGGCCCTAATCCTTTGACAACTCTACTCCTACAATTATAATCCTTTTCTTGAGCAACAATAGGGTTCATCAATAATCACCTATCTTCCTCTGAATGGATTTCTCTATCATACTTATTTATCATTAAATATCTTAAATACTCAAAGTCATTATTAGGTATTTCAAAATATTGCACTACATCTAATCCAAAAGTATGAGAAGGAGGAAGAAGTGGTACCCATTGAATGCAATCCCAAAACATTGCAGTAGTTTGAGCACTTATCACTTTGATTGAAGTTGCCCCTTGTTGTGAGCTTGAAGAATAACCCATCATGCAAACATCATCATCATTACCATCATCATTATCAGATTCTTCTTCTTGCTGATTTACTTCACATGGAGGATGGGACAGAAAGCATCTATCACACCAATCAATCTCATTGGCTTCATCAACAGTAGCAACCCGGGAAGTCCAAGGATAAGGAATCATTCTACTTTCACGTGCTTGGGGATGTCTATTTGCAAATCCCATGAGTCCTTTACCTCTGGCATCTGACCTCTAATCACCCCTAAGATGATTGCCAAATCTGTCATGATTTGGTGCCTTTTGCTGACCTTGTGAACTCTGCCCTATTCCTTTCTCTACTCGAGCTAGTTTATAGGAGATTTATTTGATAGCCCCTGCCAAATTTATAACAACCTCCTCAAGATCCACACTCTTTCTTTCTTGAGGTTTTTTATGGGTTTATCCATTTAACACGCTCCCTCTTAGGAGGTTTTCCAATGGCCTCAATATTGTTCTCAATTTGCAGAGCCATGGTAAAGTCCTACCTCAAAGTCCTAGGGTTCTTATCCCTCAAATAGTAAGCAACTTTCTTATAAAATGCATCTGAATACTTTATCAGACATGATTCATCACATGGCCTCAAATTAACAGGCAATCTTCTCAATGTTTTGTTAAATCTAGTGTTGAAATCATGCATTGATTTATTAGGATTATTAGGTGAGATGACCCTTAGTATAACCTCTGTTTGATGAAGGAGATGGATATATCCTTCCTTTTCACAAATTCTATGAAGGAAATCTTGGGAAAATATGGTCAATGATCCATGATTTAACTCTTAAGAGTTGTCACTTCTAAACAATATAGATATTTTCAAAACAAGGCTGAGGTTACTAAAAACATAAAGAAATCGTAATTGTTCTGCATATTTTTCCATGTAGATTTTGTTCCTTTGTTGATACACAGGGAAAACAGGGGTAGTTCAGGGTGGATCAATGGTTTATAAATGATATTAGTGGGAGATGAAGCAGAATAAATTTGATTATACTGGATCTTTGGAGGGACTTCACAATAATGAACAACTTCACAACAGAAAGCTTCAGAACAATCAAGATGTTCCTTCAACCAGAAGGTGTGCTTCAATGGAGGCCTAGATCATCACATTTTCACATAATATTTAAGACTCCAACATGAAGGCTCGAATTGGAAGACTCAATTAAACACTAATGTTTTTGATTAATCACACCTAAGGTACCCATTTATACTTACAGACAATCTTTATCAACAAATGACAATGAATTGATTTTAAATTTGTTTATCTTATCCAAGATGAAGGCTCTTCCTGAAATGAAATTGAAAATACCATTAGATTGTTACAGGGATGAGATCCTGTGTGATTTCAAAAAAAATCGTTGTAAGATTGCAATAGGAACAAAAGAAACTATTTGTAGACATTCTGAAAATAAAGAAGACACAAAATTGCTAGAGATTAGAAACAAATTAATTCTGAAATTGCTTAGATTCATTAGTAGAGGAAATATTCTAGGGAAATCTTAGTGCTTGTTAATGGTTATACATTTGTAAATAACTTGACATGATAGAAAAATCTAACACAGAAGAAAATAACAGGTAATCTCAGCTTTGGTCTCTTGGGAAGATGACTTTCTCAAAAAAATTCTCAAGAATTCAAAATTTGACCTTTTGCAAGAGTATTCTCATTTCAATTATACATTTTTGCTCACTCATTTTTCCCCCCAAAAGAGAAGAATATTTGAGGGACCTTTACTTGTTACCAATTTTTTTCAAATAAGAACGTTTAACAAATTCAGATCCAAAATCTGCCAAGTGGACTAATTATGAACTGATCACATTTCTTGGGCCCTCAACTAGTGACTAGGATGTCATGCCACAACTTTTCAGGAGTCCCTTTAATCATTATGATTCTGTCATGTGAGAAATCCCCTTTTTAATCATTTTTCGTAGCTTCTACATAGCTAGACTTGATAGGTCATCCCTTTTTGCTCTCAAGGAAATGCCTTTTTCACCTTTTGTGCCTACACTTTCATCATTTCATTCTTTTTACCTCCTTTCCCTCTAAAATTTTACTCTGCAACTTCTGGATCTGGCATTTTGCATTTTTGCACAAGCCTGAGCAAAAATCCACTTCAAAATTACTATAGATTTACAAATTGAGCTCCCAAATTGTTTCAGTTGAACTTTACAAACCAAAACAACACAAATTTTCCAAAACATTTATGAAGAATGATGTAAAAAATGCATCTGTAAACATCTTGGAGATTTAATGGTGGAAAAATCAAATGAAATACACAACTACCATTTATCTTTCCTTTAACCTTTTAATCTAAGCCTTCCACATGGAAAAATGTGATTGGAAACAGGCCTCAAAGCACTTTTGTACATTTTATAAATTTTGGAAAAAAGTAAAATTTTGACATTTTTCTCCACCCGTCTGCCCTTAGAAAATGGGCTTGACATGTGTCCCAATGTGGGTCCCAGAAGAACTGTGAATCGATTTTGCTATTTTACCTCATTTTTGGAAAAAGGAAAATTTTCCAAATTTTCCCTACTTCTCCGCCCTTCCACCTCGAGCTTTTGATATGGGTTCCAGCAGACTTGCGCTTCATTTTTTCACTTTATACTTATTTTCCAAAAAGGAAAAAGTTCCACATTTTACCCGTGGCCCCGGACCTCCATTTTTTACTATTCAACGCTGGCATTACTTTCCTATCAGGGCCACGCTTCAACTTACAATTTTATCCATTTTTACAAAAGGTAAAAAACCTTGAATAACCACAAAACTCTGTTTCTCCATTTCCCCACCTACCATGTGTCTCAACGGTGCATTTTGAGATGGTCCCGAAAATTAGAGACCTCAAACAAGCACGGGCTCACACGTGTCTCAATCTGGAAGAGTCTATTCAAAATTTGAAGGTTTAATGGAAGGCACCATGTGTCTAAGGTCCGAGACAGTCTCCTTCGATTGTTGAAAAGTCCAAGCAAAAGGGAAGAGTGAGCAGAAGCCTCCAAGTGTCCTCCTGGCACTTATTCAAAATAAAACTTAGGGGCTGGTCCCCAAACATGCACGGTCCCTCCACGTATCCTAGGAATTTTAGGAAGTTGCTTGAAAATTATAAGGGAAGGGAAGGCCCAGCAAAAACCTCCACGTGTCTTTATGGCATAACTTAAAGATGGAGCCAAAAAATGGAGACCCTGATTGACTGCGGGCTCACCACGTGTCCCAAGTTTCACAAAATTGTTTTGAAAAGTTTAAATACAAAGCAGAGCTGGCGGAAGCCTCCACCTTTCCCCCTATCACAATTGTTAAGGTGAGACCCTAAGGTGGATCCTTAAATTAGAACTGATTCACCACGTGTCCATGGCCCACCAAAAACTATACCTGCTGCATGAAAAATTTGTCTAAGTTCAGAAAAAGTAGTAGAATCCTTAAGATGTCCCTTGGTGTAGCTCCAAGGCCAAACCAAAAGGTGAATTTTTAAATGAGCATCGTTCCTCCACATGGAAAAGTTTTGGGTTGAAGCAAGCCATAGAGTTTTTAGAGTGCCCTGCCAAGCCACATCTAACCAAAAAGGGCCATGTTTCCACTTATGCAAAGATGTAAATTTGACGGGGAAAACTCACCCATCAAACCTTAAAAAATGTAAAAAACCCACCATTTGAGCCCGAAGATGAATTTGTTTTTCAAGGATAGAGAATTTGGAGATGTTATAAATTTCAAACATGATCCTTGGAGCTACATCCAATCACGTTTCCTCAAGTATTTGGGAAAAAAATGATATGAAAAACAATACATGACTATAGAAAATAGAAAGAAAGGAGCAACCCGAGTTTAACGCCCAATTTACAAACTCCTTTAGATGGATAGAGAAATGAAAAACAAATTCTAGACCTTTAAGTGATCCTCGACCTAGGAACAGACTGATCACGACAACCAAATGGAGGACATAGTCTTCAAGCACCAACATGGGAAGATAAAAAATGTGACCGAGGCTACAAACTAGGGGACTTCAATAAAAAACGGGGTGAGACTAATTTGAGCACTAACAATACCAAATCTTTTGTTATTTGTTCAAAATTTTCATGCATCATCTTTGTTGGTTCACAAGTAACATCCTTCTTCAAGAATTGGGTTAGTGGCTATGCAATCTTTGAGAAATTTTTTATGAACCCTCTATAGTAACCCACAAGGCCTAAAAATAATTTTAACTTACTTCTATTAATAGGAAATGGTAACTCTTTGATTTTTGAAAATTTATCAGGATCGGTACAAATACCATCTCTGGATACAACATGCCCTAACAATATGCCTTTAGAACATCCAAAGATACACTTTGTAGGGTTTAGTGAGGATTTTGCTTCATCTAACCTTTGAAATGTCACCTCCATCTAGTGTAGGTGGTCTATTTTGCTCCCATATATGCAAAAATCATCCAAGAATACTTTGATGAAGCTTCCAATGTAGAGTTCAAAAAACCTATTCATTAGACACTGGAAACTTGTTGGAGCATGCACAACCCAAATGGCATAACTCTATAAGTAAAATTTCCCCAATGAGTGTTTAACGTAGTATTGAGAGGATTTTTCTCCACTATAAAAACTTGGTTGTACCCGCTATAGCCATCTACAACACTATAGAACTCTTGGCCAACTACTTCATCCAAGATTTGGTATGAGAATGGAAGAAGGTAATGATCCTTATTTTTTTCCTTATTGATCTTCATGTAATCAACACGAATGTGTAGCTTCCCATTACTTTTTATTGAGATCACAATGGGAGAGTCCCATTCTGAATTCTCTAAAACAAATATGAATCCTGCATAAAGAAATTTATCTATTTCTTCTTTTACATTCTTGGAAAAGTTAGGATTCATTCTATATGGCATTTTCTTTATTGGCGTAGCACCATCTACTAGCTCAATAAAATGTTCTACCCAACTTACTTGATGGATTTATTTGTAATCAAAAGTGAATAAGTGCATGTACCTTCAAAAGAGTTAGAGGTAGGATTCCTTCTCACTCTCCATCACAGCATCACCAATCTTAATCTCCTAGAGATTATTTTTAATTTCTTCCTTATATTATTTTATGGATTTATGAGTTGGTTAGACTAGAAGGATATCCATGACTGACACATCAACCTCACTTTATTCATCTTTTGTGTCAACTTCACTGGTACTAGTGTAATCAAAGGATGCTCAATCATCAGTTTCATCACTTAAACCCATAGGTTATTCCTTATTATGCCGAGGGATCATGTTTATCTTCACCCTCTCTCTGTTATGTCCAAGTGTCATGAAGCCTTCATTCTAGTAGTTTCTTGCATGAAATCTTGTTATCCATGGCCTTCCTAACAAAATTGGGTGTGCAATAGTACCATTCTTCATCACCTCAAATTCTACAACACCATGAAAGATATTGCCACATCTGAAACAACACCTTCTGGTTTAGTTTTTTCCTTATTTAATGACCTTAACATAAGTGTCGAGGGGTGATCAATTTTTAAACCCAACATATTCATTAAATACTCGATCATTACATTAACTCCAGAACTTCCATCTTCTAAGAAATCATGAATTGAAATACCATTACATAATACCTCAACTTGTGGAGCTAAAGGATCCACCTCTGCTTCCAAAACAGTGACCTCAACCTCCTTCCTTTGTTGAGCTTTGATTCCACTTCGCAACTCCCAGCTCTTTTCAGTAGACATAGAAATAATTTTTCTATATGTAATATTTTTAGGCCTTTTGGATAGATCTTCTAAGATAGATTATGGTCCTTTCCCCTATGAAATTAGAAAATCTTGAAAACCCAACTTTCTTCTCCTATGTTTCTTACTAGTTTCTTATTTCATCTTCTTAGGATCATTTCCATCTTGGTTATCTTTTTATTTCTTTATTTTTTGTCACAAGCACATCTCCTTCATTATTTATACTCCTATCTAATACATCAAAATAATTCACATGTTCTTTTCCTTTATCATTATCTCTTGTACCAAAAGTGGAAGCTCTATTAGGAAAATTATATTTATAATGACCCTTCTTATGAAAACCATAACATATGACTTCATATATATTTATTTTTGGACCCCTATTTCCCTAGGAATTTTAGGAACTAAATTCCTTTCCTTTAAGAAGATTAATAGTTAATTAGCCCATCTTCCTAAGGAGATATTCATACTGAGTGGAAGTACTAGAGGGAGGATATTTTCTCACCAATAGTGGTTGTGGTGTCTGGACCAAAGGTGTTTTTGTAGGCTCCGCCTTAATAACAAATTATTTGGGCTCATTTTCCATGCATTCTTCTTTCCTTCTAGAAATCTCATTTTCTTCTTGATCTGAGCATTGAGCTTTTTCCTTAACTCATCCATGCCATTCATCAACCCATCTGCTAATCCTTCCTTCTAGATCTGGGCATCAAGCTTTCTCCTTAACTTTAGGACATGAGAATGATAATATTTGATCTTCTCCTTCTCTCCTTTGGCTAGATTTGTGATCTCGATCATGAGATATGCATACCTCTTTTGTGTACCAAATTTTTCAAGAAAATTTTCCATTAATAAATCCCATGAGTTTTTAACATTAACACCTAGTGTTTCAAACCACCTAAGAGCTGAACCATCTAAAAAGGTAGGAAAAAATTGATTCCATTACTCCCTTCTTATGATTATATTAAAAATGCAATGTTCTAAATTCTTAAAAGAAAGAGGGAGCATCTTCATTAGATTGGGCTGAAAAAATAGGAATCTTTCCCATTTTCAAAAGTAACCACAGTGAAATACCAACCCACAAGGATAATCACAGAGACTTATGTGCACAAATAATTGGATTTATTGTAATAGAAAGTGACTTTACTCATTTATTTAGTAAAATAGGAATGAACACAGTAAACTTACATTTACTATGGTAAAACTTGACTTGCTGCAGTAAATATTATTCATAGTAAAAAGTGACTTTATTGAGTTAAATACTATTCATGGGTAAAAAGTGACTATACTATGGTAAATACTATGCATGGAAAAAAGTGAATGTACTACAGTAAATACTATGCGCGGTAAAACCAAGGTTACCCTCTAAATGATTTTTGACTAAGTGGGAGTATTTCTCCAAAAAATCCACCAATGAGGAATGGTCCCCAAAATAGAACCAAAATGTCATCACCAATCTAAGACTATGATAATTCTCCACCGGGAACTCCTTGTGCTATGATTATTTAGTAATGCATAACTTTTGGTTTGGTGTTAGTGTTAGTGCAAAATCACAGCACCCCTGGACGCACATCAGGCTTCTAGGTTGATTTTCAGGCATCCAGTGTGATTGCACAACATGGAAACCTCTCTCCAAGCGTGGGACTTGTAAAACCGAGAGAGGAATCTCCAGAGAAGGCTGGTTCCTGCTCCTAAACTACCTGCCACAAGCTATTCCAGTGCAGGCAAGCTAATCTAATCCTAATCTAACCATGCCAAGGAGACACAGAGAGAGAGAGAAGGGAAAAATAGAAAAAGCCTACACTAAAACGGTGATACACCAGAGAAGGAGAATGTTGAACATCTATCAAAACTGCCATGGGACAAAGAGAGGTGAGCAATGGGAAGGATGGACAGATGCATCACAGGCCCAAGGATAGATTTCACACAGAAAGTGTCCCAAAACTCCATGAACACAGCTCCAGATCTGCAGTGAACGTTCAAACATGCACAAATACCTGCAATGAAGAGAGGCAAGAAGAAAACAAGCAAAAACGAGCAATGATGGACAGATGCATCAAAAAACACATTTTGCTGCTTCAGAAGTTTGCACAGAACATCATTCCATTAGTAAAAGGCAAAAAACGCCATTACAGAGCAGGGAGGAGGTTCGAACTCCATTTTCAGCCCTAGAGAAGAAAAGAAGGGAGGGCCGAGCAGAAAGAATGAACAACTCTTTTTTATATTTTGCCACTCCTTACAATATATAGGAAGAATGAGAGAAGGAAGAAAGAGGAAAGTCAGATCTCCTCCAACCACCTCCAGGTCGTATTTTAAATCATTTCATCATGGTAGAAGCGACGGATCCTAGCAAAACGGCGGGCTGTCTGCTGCATTAAAACTGGTCGCTAAAATGTCACTTCTGTCATTACCACGCGTCAGATCCGTTTCTTGATTTTCTCTCTCTAGACTACACCAAAACTTGAGATTAGCCCCAGAATCATGTAGAGGATTTCACTAGCTTTTCGTTGATATAAGGAACATGCAAATCCGAGGTCTGGATCAAAAGATATGACGATTTGAGGATTTAGGGCACGAAACAGACCAAAACAGATTTTGGAATTTTTCCCGTGCATTGCCACCTGGATGACACGTCGCAAACTCTGATTGGATGAGAAAGGTCTTCAGCCCGTCAGGTTCAGGATTCTCCTCTCCATTTGCATCGGGTTTGGGAGGTGGCTCAACATATGTTTTCACCCCATGCTTTTCCGACTTGTTTCCCCGACTATGAAACCCGATTTTCTTTGTGCGTCGGGCTTTCCAACCCCTCCGACACATTTCTTAGGTGTCGGTTTTTTCAACCCTTCCGATATGTTCTTGTGCCATGTTTCTCCATCGTGTTTTCCCAACTATGAAACCCGATTTCCTTTGTGCGTCGGGTTTGGACGACCCGACGACATATCCCTTTCTGTGGGGTTTTCGCTTGGATACGTGGCAGCTTCTCATTGGTTCGGATCAGCGCTCGAAAACTTGCCCTTTGACTTTTTGACCTTTTCCCTTGTGAGGACACGTGGCAGCTTTTGATTGGCTCTCGACTCCTTCGCGTACTTTGCCTCCATTTTTCCCGGATGTCCCATTTGATTTTGGCCCCTTTGTGCTCATTTCGGCCGATTCGGCCGGTTTCGGGCATTTTTGGCCCGCTTGTCCCACTTTGCTTCGGAATGACTTGACCCTTTTCGACCGGTTCAACCGGTTCGCGCCCTATTGTCCCGCGCGTCCCAATTGCTTTTGGGCTCCTTGTGATGATTTCATGCGATTCGGCCGGTTCGGGCATTTCGCGTCCATTTGTTCCATTCGTCCCGAACTGCCCCCTTTGTGCTTATTTCGGCCGATTCTCTCTCTCGGTCAAACCGGCATTTCGCGCCCCGCCGCATACTTTAGTCCCACTTGTCCCAAATGCTTAGTGGGCCGCTTGGACTCATTTTGGGTGGTTCGGGTGGTTCGCGTACTTTTGTCCCATTTGATCCAACTTGTGCTGGACTGGGACTTAGCCGATTTTCACAAATTTTCCTGGCTCGAACTACTTGCTTTCTGCAACCTTCTCCGCACTTTCTCAGAGCTTGTTCCTTTTTTCCTCAGCCAGGGGAGTTAGAAAATTACATGAAGGGACCCCTGCAAGCCTGATTTTTGCTCTGAATCCATCAATTTTCTTGGGATTTGGATATTCTGATGCATGTTATCAAAATTACCCTGGGGGGGAATTTTGGATAACAATTTGGCAACTCAACGGGGGCATCTGCCTGCTAGATGAAAAGACCAGTAGCCTGAAGCAATCCATTGGGCATGGAGTCATAAGTAATAGCCTGAAAACTGATCTGAACTTTGAAAATCTCTCCTCTGAGCCACTTGGAAACCCACCAGGCATGGAGTTGTTCTCACCAAAAACCACTGAAACAAACTGTGCAAGAGCAAAACCAGCAACACCAAAAACTATGTACAAAACTGAAAATCATACATGCCCCAAATGGAACATGCAGAGTGTGCACAAGCACTTCTTCTGCTGAAAGCAAACCTAGCTACTCTACTCTAACTTGAAGCAAAGGCAAGCTAAACAAATCCTGCAACTGGTTGTGAGAAATAGCTTCCTTTCTTCAAAATTGGCAGCCATGGAATTGATTTGGCACTGATCATGGCTGTTTGGATGGATGGAAAAATCAACAAGAAGCTGGTCTTCTATCCAAATCATCAAGGTATCAACTGAAAAATCCAATACCTCTTTTAGTTGCTCTGTATTTGGATTGAAGAGGTATGGCAGCTGATCCTTGGTACTTTGTAGCTCGTCCTCATGCTCAGAAGCAAGCATGACTGGTTGTGGCTTCTCCTTTGGCTCCAATGAAGCCAAATACCTGATTGGGCAAGGTCTGATCCGTTTGATATGCCCATAGCTCTGATTTTCAACTCCAAGAATGGAGTCTTCTTGTAGACCCACCTGAATAGATGACGTGGAAGAAATGGTAGGGACCCTTCTGCCCTTTCTCTTCCTCCGATGAAGAAAATGGAAGATTTAAATCTTCCAATTTTGGTTCCAAAGGGCTGCTATAAGATTGCAGGCTGCTGCAAATGAATGCTCTCCTTCATGACAGCAGACTCTTGTGTTTGGAATGTGGATGATGAAAGAGAGAATGGTGAAAACTCAACCGGCTCTTCTCCATCAAAACAGTCCTCCAAATCTGACAGGTAAACTGCCTCATTGTTGTCCTGCTGCTCATGTTCAACTTCCTCCATGGTGTCCTCTTGATCTGCAACTTGACCACCATGGTTTCCTTCACTCTCTAATATTGAGTTTGAGAGATCAAACTCCTTTTCAGTGCTAGAACTTGAGAGAGATGAAGTGGAAAGAAGAACTGAAGGTTCTTCTGTAACCTGCTTTGTGCTCAAAGCCCTTGGATCTACATTTTTCTCCTCCATAGCTAGATTGTGCTCCTCTTCTTTTGGATTTGGAGCAGCTTCTCCTTCCTCCAATGTTTGAAGGCAATCTTGCTCTTGATTGAACTCCTTCTCCAGCATGAAGTTTGTCAAGTCAAACTCTTCAATCTGCTGCTCTAGAGGACAAGTTGGGGCTGCAAGATCTTCTTCTTTTGCTGCAACAAAATCAGTCCTGACCACCATTTGTTCTCCAACCCTAGCTTCTTCTGTAGGCTTGACCATCAAGGGGATCCTTGTCATCCCAAATTTGGCAGCCCAAACCTTCAAGCTATCTGTCATTTCTTTTCTGTTTGGCTCTTCCTCCTGCTGTCCTTGATGACTGATTTTTACAATTTCTTCTTTCCCACATGGAATTGGGAATGCAAAAGGAGGGATAGGTTGAAACTCCACTGATTTTACAATTTTTTTTGGTGGTGGAGGTAGTGAAACCTCTTGTTTCTTTGGAGGAGGGGGTATTTCTTTTAGCTCTTGTGGAGGGGGTGACTATTTGGAAGGGAAAAGGAAAGAAGAATCGAGATGGGGTGGAAGACTAGGGGGTGGAGAAATGGATTCAACATTTGGGACAGCAGATGGAGAGTTTGAAACTTGACACTGTTGAACTGAAACAGATTGGGAAAGAGGAAAAGAAAAGGCATGAGATGGTGTGTTTACCTGTTGACAAGGTTGCTGAATACTTCTCTCATACACTTCTATTTCTTCAATCCACTTTGCAAGCAAAGGCAACATTGCAATCATGAAGTCAAGCTTCTCCTGAGGGCTGTAATGACTTGGAAAAGGGTCCCACCCCATGGACAGGGTGCTTCACAACCCCCCCCCCCCCCCCCCCCCCCCCCCCCCCGATTCCAAATGCTCTCATATGTGCCTGAGCCCTGGACTGCACCATCCCCTCCTCCATCTTTTGGATTTTCTCTAACAGACCAGCATCTTGGATCTGATGGTCTTCATTGTATGCACACCCTTGCTCTTGGAAAGCTCCATAGCCAAACTGACTTTGGCACTGCTGTTCATATGAGTATGCATGCTGATCTGGAGGATTTGTAAAACGTGTTGGAGGTGGAATATACTACTGTTGTTGATGTGAAATCCATGATGGAAATGAAGTCATGATTGCACAAACTTCATGGAATGGAAAATAATGAAAGGGATGGAAAGAAAGATGGATGAAAATGTATGGAAACAGGTCTGCAAGCTCAGAGAAATGGGTTGCTGATAAGATGGAGTCGCCAGATGTGTTTGCAAGTGCCTCCAAAGGCTGAAATCTTCACAGGAACACATCAACCTGCAAAAGATGAAGTGAAAGACCTCTAAGCTCCCACCCAGCGTGCCAAAACTATTAGTGCAAAATCACAGCACCCCTGGACGCACATCAGGCTTCTAGGTTGATGTTCAGGCATCCAGTGTGATTGCACAACATGGAAACCTCTCTCCAAGTGTGGGACTTGTAAAACCGAGAGAGGAATCTCCAGAGAAGGCCGGTTCCTGCTCCTAAACTACCTGCCACAAGCTATTCTAGTGCAGGAAAGCTAATCTAATCCTAATCTAACCATGCCAAGGAGACACAGAGAGAGAGAGAAGGGAAAAACAACAAAATCCTACACTAAAACGATGATACACCAGAGAAGGAGAATGTTGAACATCTATCAAAACTGCCATGGGACAAAGAGAGGTGAGCAATGGGAAGGATGGACAGATGCATCACAGGCCCAAGGATAGATTTCACACAGAAAGTGTCCCAAAACTCCATGAACACAGCTCTAGATCTGCAGTGAACGTTCAAACATGCACAAATACCTGCAATGAAGAGAGGCAAGAAGAAAACAAGCAAAAATGAGCAAGGATGGACAGATGCATCACAAAACACGTTTTGTTGCTTCAGAATTTTGCACAGAACATCATTCCATTAGTAAAAGGAAAAAAACTCCATTACAGAGTAGGGAGGAGGTTCGAACTCCATTTTCAACCCTAGAGAAGAAAAGAAGGGAGGGGCCGAGCAGAAAGAATGAACAACTCTTTTTTATATTTTGCCACTCCTTACAATATATAGGAAGAATGAGAGAAGGAAGAAAGAGGAAATTCAGATCTCCTCCAACCACCTCCAGGTCGTATTTTAAATCATTTCATCATGGTAGAAGCGACGGATCCTGGCAAAACGGCGGGTTGTCTGCTGCATTAAAACTGGTCGCTGAAATGTCACTTCTGTCATTACCACGCGTCAGAGTCGTTTATCGATTTTCTCTCTCTAGAATACATCAAAACTTGAGATTAGCCCCAGAATCATGTAGAGGATTTCACTAGCTTTCCGTTGATATAAGGAACATGCAAATCCGAGCTCTGGATCAAAAGATATGACGATTTGAGGATTTAGGGCACGGAACAGACCAAAACGGATTTTGGAATTTTTCCCGCGCATTGCCACCTGGATGACACGTGGCAGACTCTGATTGGATGAGAAAGGTCTTCAGCCCATCGGGTTCGGGATTCTCCTCTCCATTTGCATCGGGTTTGGGAGGTGGCTCAACATATGTTTTCGCCCCATGCTTTTCCGACTTGTTTCCCCGACTATGAAACCCGATTTTCTTTGTGCGTCGGGCTTTCCAACCCCTCCGACACATTTCTTAGGTGTCAGGTTTTTCAACCCTTCTGACATGTTCTTGCACCATGTTTCTCCGTCATGTTTTCCCGACTATGAAACCCGATTTCCTTTGTGCGTCGGGTTTGGACGACCCGACGACATATCCCTTTGTGTGGGGTTTTCGCTTGGATACGTGGTAGCTTCTCATTGGTTCGGATCAGCGCTCGAAAACTCACCCTTTGAATTTTTGACCTTTTCCCTTATAAGGACACATGGTAGCTTCTGATTGGCTCTTGGATCCTTCACGTACTTCGCCTCCATTTGTCCCGGATGTCCCATTTGATATTGGCCCCTTTGTGCTCATTTCGGCCGATTCGGCCGGTTCGGGCATTTTTGGCCCGCTTGTCCCACTTTGCTTCGGACTGACTTGACCCTTTTCGGCCGGTTCGGCCGGTTCGCACCCTATTGTCCCACGTGTCCCAATTGCTTTTGGGCTCCTTGTGATGATTTCACGTGATTCGGCCGGTTCGGGCATTTCGCGTCCATTTGTTCCATTCATCCCGAACTGCCCCTTTGTGCTTATTTCGGCTGATTCTCTCTCTCGGTCAAACCGGCATTTCGCACCCGCCGTGTACTTTAGTCCCACTTGTCCCAAATGCTTAGTGGGCCGCCTGGACTCATTTCGGGCGGTTCGGGTGGTTCGCGTACTTTTGTCCCATTTGATCCAACTTGTGCTGGACTGGGACTTAGCCGATTTTCACAAATTTTCCTGGCCCGAACTACTTGCTTTCTGCAACCTTCTCCGCACTTTCTCAGAGCTTGTTCCTTTTTTTCTTAGCCAGGGGAGTTAGAAAATTACCTGAAGGGACCCTGCAAGCCTGATTTTTTCTCTGAATCAATCAATTTTCTTGGGATTTGGATATTCTAATGCATGTTATCAAAATTACCCTGGGGGTGAATTTTGGATAACAGTTAGTAATCTGGAAAACACAATAACAAACATAATACAAGAATAACATATACTATGATACAAAGTTATGATGACAAATTTGAAATACAAGTGTAAATTACATTATCAACATGAAATTGTCAAAATCTCACCCATGAAGTAATCTGAGTGTTACCAACTCCACTCACCTTACAACAATAACCATGGGAGAAACTTCACATTCACCCCTCTTATTTGATTCCTCAACACACCTTCTAAATGATGGCTTCCTCAACACACTTTTTCATACAATATTTCTCACTACTTCCTTCTATGCTAAATGAGAGGGGTGGCCTCTCTATTTATAGAACATTTGGGCTTATCCACCCTATCTCTAAAATAGGATAGGCAATCCCTTCTTTCCAATCATATTACATACCTTAAATTTTATCTATACATGTAGGCTTATCTTTTAAGATAAGATAAACCTTATCATTTCACATCGGTTCCACATTTTTAGACTTTTTACAAATAAAGTACACAAAATACTTATGACATCACTCCTTGTCATTATTGGTGGTACCCAAATTTGTTCTCCTTTTCATTCTGAGCAACATCAAATATATAGCATGAAGCTTGAAGACAGATAGATCATGATGTATGTTTTTTTGTAGCTGGAGATGTGATCTAACTCGCACTTAGATTTGTGGAGAGATGGATAGCACTCAAAAAGGAATTGATCTTGTCCTAACTGTTTTAGGTTGTGCCTTTCAACCAAGGTAAGAGGGCCTATTTTGTAACCCTCAAATGGTGAAGGAGATGAAGATATCCCCAAATTTGTTCAAATAGTATGAAAAAGGGCTTTGGAAAAATATGATCAACACTCCAAATCTGACTTTCACAAGTTGTCACTTCCAAATTATGGAGATACTTTCAATGCAAGGCAAGGGTTACTGAAGACATTCTAAAATCCTGATATGTTCTGCATACTTTAGCAAATGGATTTTGATCTTCTGTGGGTATACAGGTCAAAACATGGGTAGTATGGGGTAGGATTAGTTGTTCAGAGTAATTTTTGGTTGGATATTGACAAGACAAACTTGACTATGCCAGATCTTTGACAACCTCTACAACATTTGAACAAATATCAGATAAAATGCTTCAAAATAGTCAAGATGTTATTTAAACCATAAGAGATACACTAATGGAAGCCCAGGTTTGCATCTTCACACAATCTTTGAGACCTAAATGCAAAAGCTTGAGTTAAAGGACTCAATTAAACATCAAAATATCTAATCAAATCATGCCTAAGGTACCCCCAAAGGTTTACAAACAATATCTGTCAACAAATGAAGGTGAAGTGATTTTAAACTACTTATTTTCAATCCCAGATGAAGGCTCTCCTGACCAATGAAATTGCAAATGCCACTAAACTATCAATAAGGATGAGATCTATGTGATTCCTAAAGATTTCAATGCAAAATTGCAACAAGAACAAGAAAAACTGTTTACAGACATTTAAACATGATAACAGACATCATATTGCTGAAAATAACATAGATTAATTCAAAATCTTGTTAGACTCATCATCAGGGGAGAGTTTCAGGTACAATCTAAGAGATGTGTGATGGATATAAACTTGTAACCAACTCAACATGAATGAAGATCTAACACAGAAGACATTAACCATGTTTTTTGGAGGGTTTCTCAAAAGATGAGCTTCTTCTAAAAATTTTCTCATGATTTTCAATTTTCTGACCTTTTGCATGTCCAAAAACATGCATTATGTAACATTCTATTACATTTGATCCTTCTTTCCTAAGAAAAGAATATCCTATGGACACTTAGTTTGTTACAAATTCATCATGATTCGTAGACAAGGAGGTTTAACATATTTGCAACAAATATTGCTAGGTGTTTCTAAAAAAGGAAAATCATTGCAAAATTCACATCATTATCAATTGTGGAAGCATGTTTTTCATCTTCAAAGCATACAGACCCCCTTCCTTTCATTATTTCATCCTTATCCCTCCAAAATTTGACTCTGCAACTTTTGGATTTGATATTTCACATTTTTGGATGGGTTAGGGAAAAACTTTATTCCAAAAACATCTATGATATTCAAATTGATCCTAAAAACCAATTGCATTGGTCCTTGTAGGCACAAAAGACACGAATTTACCAAAAAATTGATGAAAATAAACACATTTCCACACTTCCTGGAGCAAAAATGGTTGCCAAATTAAAAAATGCACTATTACTGTTGATTTTCCTTTCTCCCTTTAATCTGAGAACTCCACATGTCACAATGTGATTAGAAATGGGCTTGGGATAATTTTTTGATATTTTAACACTTTTGGAAAAAAGTAAAAAATTTAAAAAAAATCTGCCCCTCTGCCCTTAAGATTTAGTGCTGACATGTGGCACAAAGTGGGACTCATTAGAATCGTGGCTCGATTCTTCACATTTCCACCTTTTTTGGAAAAAAGAAAAATATTCAAAATTATCCCCACATCTCCACCCTTAAGATTTGGCACTGACACGTGGTACAATATGATTAAATCTGGGGTCGCAGCTCAATTTTACACATTTTCACCATTTTTGGAAAAAAGGAAAATTTTCACAATTATCCCCACAGACCCACACCTCCGATTCTATCCCAGACACGTGTCGGTCATTGATTCGCTTTGGGGCCATAACTCCCTTTTTTCCCTCATACTTCCTTCACAGAATTTACAAAAAAATTGAAACTCACCGGTGGCCCACACTCCCCTCTTCCATTTTCTCTTGACATGTGTCTCCCTTCGATTCATTGTGGAGCCACGCTTCAAATTACCACTTTAACTCAAAATGCCAAAAAGGCAACATTTCACTTTTTCCTCTGATGGCCCACCGACCCGCGCAAGCCTTTAATTTTCTTCTTTATTGGGGCCACACCTTCTTTTAATACTTTAACCTTTTTTAGGAAAAAGGTTAAAAACTCAAACTCTCTCGGATGTCCGCCACTCCACTTTGCTTGGATCCTACCACGTGTCCTCTCTTGATTGGCCCGATAGACCCACGACCTTTTTCACAACTTTTTCTCCTTTTCACCAAAATGCAAAATTTTCTAAGTCCTTCGCCAGGCTTCCATCCTGATTTTGATGAAAACATGACACGTTTCCATCTCTAATTTGCTGAGGGCCTGTGCTCCAATTTTTTTACCTTAACTCCTTTTCACCAAAGGAAAATTTTCCATCGTGCCTCCGTAGCTCCGCCCCTCCATTGTTTTGACTTTTCTAAATGCCACATATGAGAAGAAGTTGAACTCAAATTTTATGGGAAAAGGATGCCCGTATGACCATAAAAAATGTAGAAAATGCCAGGGATGCCCTAGAATGCTAAAGATGAAATTGATGGGTAAATGACGCCCATCTGACCGTCAAAACACAAAAAATGCCAGGGATGCCTAAAATCAATTTTTTCTTTGTGGGTGAAGATTTTTTTTTATCAAAAGACAAATGGAAAGTGTTTTTAGGTAATTTACAACCATGGCAAGGGATATTTGAGGGCAAATAAGTATAAAATGAACAATTTCGAGATCCAAAGGCTACGAAAATATGGGAAAAATGGTAGAGGCATTTGATGGGGTGAAATTAGCTTAAGGTAATGAGTTTGGAAACAATCCAATGAACAAGAATGGAGTTACAACTTCACATCATCAATTTCATGAGGAAAAAATGTTTTAGAGCACAAAGAGCAAAGGGGAAACATGGAAAAATGGTAGAGAATCAAAATAGGCACCAACATCGGCTCTTTCTCGGGGATGGGCACTCACAGTGAGTGCCACAAGAACAAAAGTAAACCAAGTGCCAAAATAATCCATTGGGTAAATGGATTCATGAGCCAAACCCACCAAAAAACCAGCTGAGAAACTGACAAAAATGGATGCCACACACTAAAAAAAACCACGAACTAACAAAACACCAAAAAAACAGAGTAAAAGTCAAACACTATACAATGTACAAGTGGTGCATACCTCAAATTTGGGGATTAATCCAAGAAATGCTTCAGATTCCTACCATTAATAGGAAGTTCAAGCAACTCCCCATCTAAGTCCTTGAGAAAAAAGGTATTTTCACCAATTCTAATATCAATGGAGTAAGGGCCCATTAACAATGCATCAAATTTCCCATATTTTCCCTTATCTTCATTTCTGTTATCCCACAAAAAAGCTAGATATCTAACATTTTAAGCCATATGAGTGACCTTCTTGTCAAACAACCTCTTCAACTTCTCTCTAAATCTAACATGCCTTTGGTGTGATGCTCTTCTTTCTTCATCTAGCTCAACAATCTGATTAATCCTTTCTTCATATGGACTGACCTCTTGATCTTCAAGTTGTTGAAAAAACTGAAATGAAGATAATTGCAGATGTAAGGGTAGCAGATCTTAAGTTCCATACATCAAATCAAATGGGCTCTTACAAGTAGCTCTTTTGGTAGTAATTCTATTAGCCAAAACTACGAATTTTGGTTGTTCACCTCATTTTCTCTTGTTCAACTCCAAGGTTCTCTTGATGATCTTCAACAAGTTCTTATTGCTGGACTCAGCTTGTCCATTCCCTTGAGGGTTATAGTTTGAAGCATAAGTCATATTGGTTCCATACTCCTTGCACATTTCCATTAAGGGCTTAGCTCTAAAACACATGGCATTATCAGCAATAATATTGACTAGCACACCAAATCTACATATGATATGATTCAACAAGAAGTCAATAACAACTTAGTGTGTTGCTCTCTTGGTGAGGATTGCTTCTACCCACTTGGTGAAATAATATGTGGCTATAAGGATCCACTTATGTCCAGCACCAAAAGGGTATGAGATCTCACTAATGAATTCAATCCCCCATTGTTTGAAAGGAGCCTCAATTGATACAGGTTGCAAAGGAAGGGGGATTGAAGCTTTCATTATTCCAGAGAAATGCTGGCAGCTTTCACATTTTCTAACCAGCAGGGTTGTATCTTTGAAAAGAGTAGGCCACCAATAATAAGCTCTTAAAACATTGTGTGTTGTAACCATTCCAAAAAAGTGTCCTCCACAAACTCCCCGATGGAAATCAGCAACTATTTTTGGAGCTTCATCTTCAATTATACATTTCAAGAGAACACCTTCATGGTTCTTCCAAGCCAGCCCAAAGTTAGTGATGATGTATTTTTAAGAATCCGTCTTGAGGGCTCTTTTCTAATTTTTTTTAAATGATCAAGGCAGGATAGGTTTCTAAGGTAAAATATTACATCCTTGTACCACTCAAAAGTCACCAACTTCTCAAGAACATCTACCCTTTCTTCCTCTACTTCATTCACTTCCACGATCTACAAGTTTCTCTTAGCCATGAGCTTAGCAAGACCCAAACCTCTTACCAACTTTTTGGTTTGAATGTCCATATCATACTCCTGTAGTTTTTTCACCCATCTACATCTTTTGTTTGATATCTCCATCTCTGATAAGATGTCTTTTACCATGGTGTGGGGAACATAAGTAACAACTTTTGAACTTAAGATATAAGGCTTGAAAACCTTTGGTTCTTTCACCAAGGAAAATATTTTTGTTTCCATGATTGTGTACTTTAACTCAGCATCTTGTAAATCCTTGCTAAAGAAGGCAATAGGCCTCTCACCCCCATCTTCATCCTTCTGAAAAAAAACAGATACAATAGTATTTTCAAAAGCAAAAGAGAAGATTTGGAAAGGCTTCTTGTAATTCGGAGCTGCCAAGACAGGTGCATGTTTCAATGATTCTTTGATTGCTTCAAAATCCTGAATAGTAGGCTCCTCCCATTTGATAACTTGGTCTTTCTTTAACATGCATGTAATAGGATGAGTCAATTTAGAAAAATTAGACACAAAGCTTCAAAAGAAATTGATCTACCTAAAGAAGGATTGGATGCCCTTCTTTGTTCTTGGAAGTGGAACCTTGTTGATTACTTCTACCCTCTTAGGGTAAATCATAACACCAGCCTTTGAAACAATATGACCAAGCAACTTGGCCTTTTGCACCCAAAAATGGCACTTCTTTGGATTTAAAGAGATTCCAAATTCTCTACATCTGATCAACATTCTTTCCAAGTGCTGCAATTGATCTTTTCTGCTCCTTGAAAACATAGTCACATCATCCTGATAAACTACAATGAAGTCATTTATGTAACCATTAAAAGCAACATCCATTTATCTTTATAAGGTAGCTCCAACATTCATGAGACCAAAAGTCATTATTACATAAACATATGTTCCCCAAGGAGTGGTAAAGGTAGTTTTAAATCTTTCTAACTCCTTGAAAACAACTTGATTGTATCTAGAGAAACCATCCAAGGTGGACAATAATTCAGATCCAGTCACTAACTGCAACATGTTTTCCATGTTTGGAAAAGGATAATTATCTTTCAATGAAGCTCTATTCATATTTCTGAAGTCTATACAAAGTTTGATATCTCCATTTTTCTTTCTAATTGGTAAAAGGTTTACAACCCAATATGAATACCTTGTGGGCTGAATGATTCCTCCCTCCTTCATTTTCTTCAATTCATCTTGCATTTTCATTGAGATGAGTGGATTAATTGGCCTCTTCTTTTGTCTAAAGGGATTGGAATTTGTTTCAAAAGGAATCTCATGCTGAAACAAGTCCTCTTTGTATTCTTTTAGCTCTGAATAAGACCAAGCAAGACAGTCTTGATATTTCTTCAATAGTTGAACATAGGACTATTTTTATTCTCTGTTTAGATTTCTACCCAACAAAAAAAATTCTTGGTTTATCATTAGTGCCCAAGTTATGCTCTTCCACATCCCTTGAGGGTGACATGTTTCTATTGATGATGTAATCATTCTTATCAAAATTTGACTCAAGAGCAACCAACTCTCTAAGAATGGTGTTAGTTTTCAATTAAATGATATCCTTGCCAAACAAGGTTTCTTTTCCATCAACATTACACACCAATAGTTCCAAATAAATAAGTTGATCCATAGACTCACCTTTATTTTGTAAGAACCTTTTCACTTGAGCATCATCATTAAACACTTGCCAATGCTTGATGTTGTCAGGGATAGTTGGCCTAGTTAACAGTTCAATATTGTACTCACAATAAGGTGAAATGATGAAATTTCCAAATCTTGAATCCAACATTGCCAACTTGTCAGCAGAAAAATTGAAAATTCTGTCATGATGCACAATATTGAAGGAATTAAACATCTCAATTAGATCCCAAACTACATGTCTGTACTGTTTCATCCATTGATTTTTTGTAGAATATAGTTTTCTTATTTATTTGACAACTAGCTCTGAATCTCCTTTTGTAATGATGTCCTTAACACCATACTTCCATGTAATTCTTAGACCTAACAATAAGGCTTCATACTCAGCAATGTTGTTAGTACATTCAAAATTAAGCTTGAAGGAAAAAACAAACTCTTCCAAGCTAGGATAAATTAAAATTATACCAGCACCATTTCTAAATTCGGAGCAAGCTCCATCAAATAGCAAGGTCCAAGGAGAACCTACCTATTCAAGGCACTTTGACTGATCCATCTTGTGCTCCTTACCATTAGCAAACCCAATAAAATTATCAACATCAAGATCAAAAAATAATACTTCATAACAAGCATTGTTTGGATCCTCAATTAGATCCAACATCTTCTTTTCTCCATAGAGATTGACAAGGATGCCTTAAATGGGAATAGTGTAAAAGGACATGTCCATTTGGACACTCCCACCAACACTTGTAGCCCATTTCCTTGATAATAACATACCCCACTTGGCAGGGAAATCAACAATCACAACATCCAATTTTAAATTCCTCCCAGGATAAGATGCAAGTTACACCACCAAACCCTTCACATAACCAACTACCGAAACTTCTCTTGAGTCCATAGTAGTACGATTTCCATAGGCTATTGTCACTTTGATATCCAACACATTCATGACTTTTAGAGGTATGACATTATATGATGCATGGAATCAAACATACAATTGTGAAGTAGTCTATCCTTTATTATCAAAGTTATAAAGAATGGATCAACATTCAATTGGGAATCAACCAAGGATTTCCCCAAGTATACCTCAGGTGTTTCTCCAAGATCCTCTAATGCTAGTGGTGTTTCAAGGTCTACAATTATTTAAGGAGGATTTTCGACAACGTTTACATTTCTATTTGGGGTACTTTTCTCTTCTTTTAATCCCAAGTACTCAAATTCTCTCTTCTTGTGCTCAGAAATCCTAAGCAACTCAATGATTGAAACACTCACTTTGATTTGTCTCAATACCTAGGCTATGTCATATGGAACACTCTTTGGCAAGGCAGCATTGGAATGGAGACAAGTAGATTCATTAGATGGCAAGGGATTCTTGGCAGTTTGGTCATGAGGACTCTAATTTTTTCTTGGAATAGTAGAGCTTTTGGAAGGTGTTTCTCTTCTAGGAGCTTCTTTGGGAATACCTATAAGAAAGGGTGTTTTAGGTTTAGCTTGAGGCCCAAATCTCTTAACAACCTTGCTCCTAGTTGTATACTCTTTCTCTTGAGCCACAAAAACATTCATTAACAATTGTCTATCTTCCTCGGAAGGGATACCACCATCATACTTCTTAATCATCAAAGCTCTTAAGTATTCAAAGTCATTGTTAGGAATTTGAAAAGCTTGCACTACATCAACTTCAAGAGTATTAGGGGGAAGATAGACTTGTACCCATTTGATGCAATCCCAAAAGGTTACATTTGTCCTTCCACTTATTACCTCAGTTGATGTTGCTCCTTCTTTTGAGCTTGAAGAACATCCCACCATACAAATATCATCATCAGTACCATCATCATTATTAGCTCCACCATCTTGTTGGTCCACTTCACATAGAGGATGGGGCAGAAAACACCTATCACACCAATCAATATCACCAACTTCCTCAATAGCAACAACCCTAGCAGTTAGGGGATCGGTAACACTCTTCCTTCATGTGCTTGAGGATGTCTATTTACAGACCCCATGGGTCCTTTCCCTCTATCATCAGATCTCTGATCACCCCTAGGATGATTGGAAAAAATTTCATGGTTTTGTACTTTTTGTTGACCTTGTGAAGTCTTCCCAATTCCCTTCTCATCTCTTGCCAACTTGTAGGAAATCTCTTTGACAACCCCTGCCAAATTTTACACCACTTTCTTCAAGTCTACACTCTTGCTTGCTTGAGGCTTGTCAGGGTTTATCAACTTTACACCATATCTCTTGAGAGGTTTCCCAATTTCTTTGATATTGTTTTCAATTTACAGTGACATGGTAAAGGCCTGCCTTAAATTGGTAGGGTTCTTGTCTCTTAGGTAATAGGCTGCCTTCTTATCAAATGCATCTACATATTTGATGAATCATGACTGATCACAAGGCCTCAGATTAACAGGAAGCCTTCTCAAAGTTTTGTTAAACCTTGTGTTGAAGTCATGAACTGATTCAGTGGGGTTCTTCCTGATATTTTCAAATTTATACAATAGAAACCTAGGGTCAGTCTTATCACCATATTGCAATCTAAATGCATTCTGCATTTCAGCCCATGAATCAATAGAATTATTAGGAAGATTATTGTACCAATCCCTTGCATCCTCTTCTAGTGTATGAATGAATAATTTAATATACACATCTTCATGCTCAATCTGAAAGTACTCCATCATGTTAACAAAATGTTTTAAGTGTTGATCACCAGTTATTGCATTGTTACCTTGGAACTTTGGCAACCTATTCCTCACATCTTTTGGGATAGCATAATGATAACCAGCCATTCCTCTAAAATTTATAGGACCAAAGGTGTTAACAACAAATGGAGGTCTACGATGAGCCATTCAATTTTGAGGTGGTGATCTTGGAGGAGAAATAAAATGATGAGGAGTGAGAGGTATTTGGGGCTCAAGAATGTGGTTAAAAATATTGGTATTCTCTAGGTGTTGATTTTCTTGGAAATTTGTACTAGAATTGAAACACACAGGTGTAGATTAAAGAACAAACTCACTAGGTACAGCAGAAGGACCTTCACTAGTTGAATTAAACAAGTTTATGACATGATTGCTTGAATCAGAATCACTAGAATAAAATTGATAATCCTCTACTAAAGGTTGATCTCTCTCACCAATGGATATTCCTTTGCTTGATGTCTGACCTTAAACAACCTTCCAAACTTTTCTTTCCTCTAAAACTCTCTTTCCCAATTCTTGAAATAGCTTTCTACTTGGGTCCCTCCTAAAGAGAGATCTTCTTCCTTCTAGTTTTGCAGAGATTAGCGACACAAAAATAAATGACAGAAAGATAATACACTAGTATTTATCAAGATCAAATTAGCATGGAGTCGCCACTAAGGACTTTCACCCTAGTTGTGTAAATGCACTAAACTACTCTATCGAATACCTATCAGCGCTGAAAATCTAGCCAAACTTTATAGATCAGACCTCCCTTTTCTTGAATCTATCAACCACAAATGTAAATGAAGTGCAACTACTATTGGATACTTATAAAATTACAGGTAGAACTTATATATTCACTTAATCCTTACAAATCTGATTATAAAATAATACTTCAATAATGTACTTCAATGCAGAATTTGTAAGAAACATTACCAAGGTTTTACATGTATCCAAATATCTCAAATACTTTCAACAACTCCCTAGAAATAGCGCAACTGGTGTTGGTACCCAAATTTGTTCTCCTTTTCAGTCCTAGCAGCATCAAAGATATAACATGAATCTTGAAGATAGATAGATCATGATGTATGTCATTTTGTAGCTGGGGATGTGATCTAACTCACACTTAGATTTGTGGAGAGATGGATAGCACTCAAATAGGACTTGATCTTTTCCTAACTGTTTTAGGTTGTGCCTTTCAACCAAGGTAAGAGGACCTATTTTGTAACCCTCAAATGGTGAAGGAGATGAAGATATCCCTCAATTTGTGTAAATAGTATGAAAAAGGGCCTTGGGAAAATATGATCAATACTCCAAATCTGACTTTCAAAAGTTGTCACTTCCAAATTATGGAGATACTTTCAATGCAAAGCAAGGGTTACTAAAGACAATTTGAAATACTGATCTATTCTGCATACTTTATTAAATGGATTTTAATCTTTTGTGGGTATACAAGTCAAAAAAGTGGTAGTATTGGGCAGGATTAGTTGTTTAGAGTGATTTTAGGTGGGATATTGATAAGACAAACTTGACTATGCCAGATCTTTGACAACCTCTACAACATTTGAACAACTATCAGATAAAATGCTTCAAAATAGTTAGGATGTTCTTTAAACCAGAAGAGATACACAAATGGAGGCCCATGTTTGCACTCTTCACACAATATTTGAGACTTAAACACAAAATTTTGAGTTAAAGGACTCAATTAAACATCAAAATCTCTGATTAAATCATGCCTAAGGTACCCCCAAAGGCTTACAAGAAATCTCTGTCAACAAATGATGGTGAAGTGATTTTAAGCTACTTATTTTCAATGCCAGATGAAGGATATTTTGACAAATGAAATTGAAAATGCCACTAAACTATCAATAAGGATGAGATATGTGTGATTCCTAAATATTTCAATGTAAGATTGCAACAAGAACAAGAAAAATTATTTGTAAACATTTAAACATGATAACAGACATCGTATTGCTGAAAATAACATAGATTAATTCAAAAGCTTGTTAAATTCATCAATAGGGGAGAGTTTTAGGAACAATATCATAGCTGTGTGATGGCTATACACTTGTAACCAACTCAACATGAATGAAGATCTAACACATAAGACATTAACCAGGTTTTTTGAAGGGTTTCTAAGAAGATGAGCTTCTTCTCAAAATTTTCTCGTGATTTTCAATTTCTTGACCTTTTTCATGTCAAAAAACATGCATTATATAACATTCTATTACATTTGATCGTTCTTTCCCAAGAAAAGAATATCCTATGACATCTTATTTTATTACAAATTCATCATGATTTATAGACAGGGACGTTAACATATTTGCAACAAAAGTTACCAGGTGTTTCAAAAAAAGGTGATACACTGCAATATTCACATCTTTATCAATTTTGGAGGAACAATTTTCATCTTCAAAGCATACAGACCCCCTTCCTTTCATTATTTCATCCTTATCCCTCCAAAATTTGACTCTGCAACTTTTGGATTTGATATTTCACATTTTTTAACGAGTTAGGGAAAAAAATTATTCTAAAAACATCTTTGATCTTCAAATTGATCCTCAAAACCAGATGCATTGGTCCTTGCAGGCACAAAAAACACAAATTTACCAAAAAAATCAATCAAAATCAATGTAAAAAACACATTTCCACACTTCCTGGAGCAAAAATGGTGGCTAAACTGAAAAATGCACAATTACCATTGATTTTCCTTTCTCCCTTCAATCTCAGCCCTCCACGTGTCACAATGTGATTAGAAATGGGCTTGGGATCATTTTTTGATATTTTAACACTTTTGGAAAAAATAAAAAATTTGAAATTTTTCTCCGCCCCTCTGCCCTTGAGATTTGGCGCTGACATGTGGCACAAAGTGGGCCCCATTGTAATCGCAGCTCGATTCTTCACATTTCCACCTTTTTTGGAAAAAATGAAAATTTTCAAAATTATCCCTGCATCTCCGCCCTTGAGATTTAACACTGACACATGGCACAATATGATTAGATCTGAGCTTCTGACTCAATTTTACACATTTTCACCTTTTTTGAAAAAAAGGAAAATTTTCACAATTATCCCCATGAACCCGCACCTCTGATTCTGTCCCAAACATGTATCAGTCTCTGACTCGTTACCATGCCATAACTCCCTTTGTTGCCTCATACTTCCTTGAAATTTTTCAAAAAAATTTCAAAACTCAACGGCGGCCCGCACTCCCCTCTGCCATTTTCTCTTTACACATGTCTCCCTCCGATTCATTGTGGAGTCATGCTTCAAATTACAACTTTAACTCAGTTTTCCAAAAAGGCAATATTTCCCTTTTTCCTTCGGTGGCCCGCCGAACTACTCAAGTCTTTAATTTTCTTCTTTATTAGGGCCACACCTTCTTTTAAGTCTTTAACCCTTTTTAGGAAAAAGGTTAAAAATCTCTAACTCTCCCAGATGTTTGCCACTCCACTATGCTTGGATCCTGCCACGTGTCCTCTTCTGATTAGCCCGATGGACCCGCAGCCTTTTTCACAACTTTTTCTCCCTTTCACCAAAAAGCAAAATTTTCTAAGTCCTTCACTAGCCTTTTACCCCGCTTTTGATGAAAACATGACATGTGTCCATCTCTGATTCATCGAAGTCTTGCACTTCAATTTTTTACCTTAACTCCTTTTCACCAAAGGAAAATTTTCCACTGTGCCTCCGCAACTCCGCCCCTCCACTGTTTTGACTTTTCTAACTACCACGTATGAGAAGATGTTGAACTAAAATTTGACAGGAAAAGGACGCCCGTATGACCGTCAAAAACGTAGAAAATGCCAAGGATGCCCTAGAATGCTGAAGATGAAATTAACGGGAAAATGACGCCCGTTTGACTATCAAAACACAAAAAATGCCAGGGATTCCTAAAATAAAAATTTTCTTCGTGGGTGAAGAATTTTTTGATCAAAAGATAAATAGAAAGTGTTTTTAGGAAATTTATGACCATGGCGAGGGATATTTGGGGGCAAATAATTATAAAATGAACAATTTCGAGCTCTAAAGGATGAGAAAACACGGGAAAAATGACAGAGGCGTTTGATCGAGAAAATTAGGGAAAGGTAATGAGTTTGCAAACAATCCAATGCACAAGAATGGAGTTACAACTTCACATCATCGATTTCATGAGGAAACAACATTTCAGAGCACAAAGAGAAAAGGGAAAACATTGCAAAATGGTAGAGGATCAAAATGGCCACCAAAAGTTATTACAAATATAATATTTCTAATTCCTAATCATGTAGAACCTATTGAATTTTTACCCTTTCAACATTATCCAGACCACTTACAATTTTTTTTTACTTTTTACCACATTGTTCTTATTATACTTTGACTATTATGATACTATACATTATTGGGAGTGTCGTATTAGCAACATTGTTATCTTTTATCATACGCTACTACTAATTATACTTAACAACAACCTATTCCTAATATATACATTAAGGAAATAGAAATCATGAAGGAAAATTTTACTATCAACTGGGACTCAAGACCAGTCGAGGCCCATATAAGATTAGATGCTTTATTGTAGTCTAGGGTTCTGCACTTACAGAATTTCATAGAGGTTATGATTACTTCATGTATAGTCATAGAAGGAGAAGGTTTAGGAATCTTGTATAATATGTATGACATATGCCAACGGGTAGAGGAGGAGGGTACTAGATACACGTGGGCACAGTGTGTATTAGCCCACTTATACAAAGACCCATACCGATTTATGCATAAGGAGAATGGTTTAGGGACAAGGTCCACCACACTATTATCTATATGAGCATATGATCACACATCCATGTTGAGACTAGTGGGAGGTCCACGAGGACAGAGTGTTAGGCTAGAGATATATGTGCAGAGGTGGATCGATATTCATTATAGGAAGATGGACACAGATACCTACAAAGCACTAATAGATAGGATGAGGGATACGATAGTCACATGGAGGCCATATCATGACTATGGAATATGGACCAAAGATGCTGTAGATTTGTGGTGTATTTAGAGGATGATGTGGCTTGAGGATCGATTTCCAAGCATAGTCAAGATTTATCAGGTAGAGAGAGTATTACAGTAGCATAACATGGCCTAGGACATGCCCCTAGAGCCATATATATGATTACGAGCTATATGAGCACCTAGGAGGGTTGGAGCTAGACTAGGACCCATAGAAGAGTAGCTAGTACTGTTGGGGAAAGATGAGGTAGACACAGCTATAGATCTTGTAGAATCATACAATGCGGGTTACATCGAGGAGTAACATGTATGGTGGGAAGCTCATCAGTGGGTATTGTTTTTCCCATTGTTTATAGTTCTAGTGGGGTTACCACATGTAGGATGAGGAGAAGGGAAAGCACATGCCCTTGACCTTGTAGTAGGAGCTATAGCGAAGTGTAAGGATTTGTGTAGTTATGTACTTTGTTGTATGCCTATATTTTTATATTTGGTTTTCTAACACATTTTGTAATTTGTGTTTGTAGGCGATGCATATTGGTCTTTAATATTTGATACATCACTCCACACATTGATGTGGAATGTGCTGATCAATTTGATTTTTGGAGGTATACTTGGGCACATTGATGATATCGCGGGCGAGCATGCCCATTTATTTGATCCGATGATAATAGAAGCAGCAACATGTACTATGTTTCTATGTAAGAGGGACAAGTCACATGAGGAGACTCGATGAGGATGAGAGGAGGTAGGTGTTGGTCCCTTGGCACAATATGTGCTTGTGTGATATGTAGATGTGAAAACCTAGTGTTCCGAGCATTCTACAGATATTATCTTACTACGGAGGTGGGTTGAGAGATATCGAGGCTGCAAACAATAGAATCACGTTGGTAGAGAGGCATCTAGGTCTTGCATTCTTGTAGTACCTGAGAGAGATAGTGATGATGAGGTTCGATTTTTACTATTGCATATGATGTAGGAGAGTTCCCCCCAGTGATGAGACATGGTTTGTTATGATGATTTTATTCGAGATATATGTATAGATGCATGTTTTTGTTTTATGATAATTTTTCGTTGTTGTAGATAAATGTTGAAATGTGTTGGATTATGTATGATTTGATGTTTATTATATGTGTTTTTTATGGTTAGATTAGTGTAGAGGTACATTATAATGTTGGTAATGGTATTGTGTATGGTGAATGGTAATAAATAAAAAAGCTAGTGTGATTGATGAAAATGTTTATTTGTATCACAAAGTTAGTGTAATGATGATAGTAGAATAGATGTAAAGATGGATAATGCCAAAGAAAGTAACGTGTTATGTTAAATTATAATAGGATGTGATTGTAAAATTTGAATATGATGAAAATAGGGGGAAGAATGAGAAATTCCCCCAGCATGTGGATGAATATGCTCATTTAGTAATGACCCCTCAGTAGTAAAGAATGATCCATGTAAGATATAGTCCATCATCGACAAATGAATGAGTGCACTAGATGAAATGATAAAGAACATGATGAGAGGTTCTTAGAAAAAATATCTTAATAATCGTACAATAACCTTAAGAACACAACTGAGTCATCAAGGGGTAAGGTGATAGCAATCACCTACAATAGACTAAGGCGGCGCGAAGCGGTAGAAACATGTGGGATGGAAGTAGTATGAGTTTAGGAACCAAACTTAATGTCATATGGAGTTTTGGTGGGATGTGTGAGAGAGGAGTGTTGTGGAAACCAATGTGAAAGAGTAGTGTGATGTGGTGGATAGTGTAACTGTGATGGATGAGATGGATGAATTTAATGTGATGGATACAATGATACATTGGTGTATGGGTGGAGAATGCATATGAATAACAGATTGTGGTGGATGTACCATATCCAGAGCACCATATGTAGTATATGAGTCAACTATAGTAGAAACTCTTTGATGAGGTAGAGGAGAGATGGATCGCTCATGTGAGCAAGAGCCAAAGGATATGATGCCATTATCCTCTAGTTTTTTTTAATCAATCATGAAGGGAAAGATATTCATTATTCCTATGGCCATTTATGTGATGATAATTACAATAATATTGGTCATGTTAATGCTTTAATTGGTGTTGTGGATGATGTTATATGGAGGTTATGCTAATTAATCACTTAGTAAGTAAAAAAGGTATCACATCATGTGGTTAAGCATGATGAGAGAAATGTAAAGGCTCACATAACCTAGGTGGAGTGGTAGGAGGAGTATCTAGTCACAGAGCTAGAGAAGGTGTATATTTTTGTGATGGATTGGGTTGAGCATGTTTTCTTTCCTTGTGAGGCAAAGGTGGATACTGCGTAGGATGATCAACTGGAGGCACTGGAAGAGAACTAGATGAGGCAATAGTCGTAGAGATGTGGGGATGATCTATGATGTGTGTTTAGAGAATATATTTCTCTAATTCAATGACTTTATAGCATAGAAGAATGAATAACTCACATGTTTTGTTTTTTTTATGGAGTGGGTTGAGCATGTTTTCTTTTTTTGTGATGAAAAGGTGCAGACTACGTAGGATTCTTAACCAGAGGCACTGACAGAGAACTAGGTGAGGCAATAGCTATAGAGATGTGGGGAGGATCTAAGACGTGTTTTGAGAGAAGATATTGTTCTAGGTCAATGACTTTATAGCATAGAATAATGAATAACTCACATGTATCATACTGTAATCTTTTCTTGAATAGAGGAATCACGCCATGACAGAAGATGAATTTCTTCTCAAGTACTATAGGTTGGAACACTAACTGATGCATACAAGCATTTAATCATAAAATATAATCCTTGATAGGTTTAGAGGAGCCCTGATGTAAAATAGGTATGCAATCATAAGTAAATCTTTGGCCATTATTGATGATGAAATGATAGACAAAACCTTTTTCCATGTCATAGATAGTATTGATGGACCCAAAGGGAAGATGAATGTGTCATTATAGTGCCTCATTAATAAGACTATATCAAAAGGCCTTAAGTAACAATCCATCAATAAAATGAGAGACAATTGTCATATGATAATGTAAAAGATGAGAATGAGAGTCGCCAATACCATCAAAACATGTGAAATTAGGTATAATAAAATTCTAAGGAAATGCAGAGTCATGAATATTTTTAGGGACATGGTTACCATGTAATGAATTGTTGACAATAGAATCATATTAAGACCTACTTTCTAAAGTGAGGGACTCAACCTGAGATTTTAAATGACCTACGACATGCATGAGAGAGATGATATCCTTTGAAGGAATGGTGGAAGATGGAAATAATGTATTAAGTGGTTATAATTTTCCATTGTGGGTAATCATATGAATATGAAGAGGCAACAAGAGATATTTTGATGCTAAGAGAACACTATGAGTAGGTAACAAGGAATATATAGTTGGCGATATAGATGGGATATCTAAAGAAATGGTATTACTAGCATCAAAAACATACTTAATAAGATACATATATATAGAAGTAGATGGACTAGAAGACATAGGTGATGTAACAAGAGGATATGACCAAGTAGGAGAAGAAGAAGTGATTGATGTTAGTGACTCATGCACAATGGTAGATGTAATCTTAGAAGAAGGCAGTAATGGAGTAGGAGAGTCACACTCAATGGTATAGAAAGAAGGAAAACTATGACTATCATCTACCTCACTAGTATCAGATAGAGACTCAGAAATGAGAATGTCACTAAGAATGATATCAATGAGATCATCAACATAATGTGAAGGAACATGAAAACTAGTATGAGGTGTATCATGTAAAGAAATATCAGAGGTGGTATAATCATAAGAAAGAACTATATCAATGGCCAGAGTAGAAGAAGAATCAGTATGCACCGGTGAGTGATTGTCATTACCAAGCAAGAAATCAATAAGGGAATCATCTAAAGTTTCCTTTGAAATATCAGGAGGATCAAAATTATCCATGTAGCATGGTGTACAACGAGTAAAGGCTATTGGATACTCAACAATACAAATTACTATAAGAGAATCTTCAAAATGAGTAGGCACATATTTTTGGCTATCTAGAAGTTGTTGTTTAATATGATCTAGTGTAGTAGTATGATTACTATATAGAGCCATAAACTCAATGATGGAAACCTCATCATAGATAGGGTTAACACTAAAATGAGACATGATGGGAGAATGAGATGAACTATCCTTATCTATTAGGGTTTGATAGATTTCTAGGGAAAGATATTCAAAAGGTCAAGTTCACCAAAATGATTAACTAAAATATGGAATTTAGTGTTATTCTAAGTTAATTTGAACTATTAAAAAAAAAGAAATAACTGATATGAATTATAATGTTAATGCTAAATAATTTTAATTAACATTTAAATAAAATGAAATAATTGAAATAAGAGGGGTAAGATACTAACCTAGAAATAAGTTACTGCGTTGTGTGTTGGGACCAGACGGAATGATGTGCAGATGAAGGACAGTGTGATGGAACAACATAAAAAATTGCAACAGATGGTAATTTTCATAGACTACGGCACTTGAAGGAGGATTGGAGCATGTGTAGGAACCCTGGTCTGGAAGATGGGCACTCTAGTATGCAGAAAATCTAAGGAATTGAATTTAGAAATGTTGCTAGATGTTCGCAATGTATTGATCCTTGTCATGTAGCCTTGCTCATGTTGCAAAAAAAGGGATATGAATATCTACCTACAAAACCATACAAAGCATAAAATTCCTAAAAAACTAAAGATTCATATGATGGGCTCAGACTGGCCTTAGATTGCACAATGGTGGACTTACAACTAATTTTTACACTAGATAGTTGACGCAATGTACTTATGCATTCTTGTGTGTAAAATTTTGTTCTTACAAATCCCTAGTGTCAATGACACAGAAGTAGAGGGTAATAACTAGATGTAAAATGTAAATGGTGGATGGGATAGAATGAATACAACCATTTCCCCCTATTCTTGTGTGATGCAGATGTAAATGATGACCAAATGTATTCCTTTGCCTTATTATATAGCTAGCTCTTGATTGTAGATAGTTTGTGCATAAGATAGTGAGTATTCTATGTTTATATAGGGATCTCTTGTTCAAATTTTGTAACTAATTAACCAACATGTCAACTAGTACCTAGGGGAATGAGAGGGAAAATGAAAAAGACCAACCTCAAATAAGTAAAGTAGACTCAAGTGTTACAGGGACTAGGTTTCCTAACATTATGGGTTGGGGTGCCCATTGGCACCATAGTACTACCCTCGGTGACCTAGTCAAGGACTTGAGATGAAAAATGACTAAATAACAACACCTGATACTCCATGAGAGATGACTAAAACTATGTAAATAACTGACAAATGGTCAAGACAAATTATGACGATGACCAACTAACTAACGTGTTGGCGAGAAAATGTTTTGGGTGGAAAAATTTGTGGGTTTCTTTCCAATGCTTTGGGAATGAAATTCCCTATACTTAAATGGTGAAGCTTCTATATTTGCATATGTGAGTAAAGTGAATTTTATCCGTTGTGGCCTTTCAATCAGGGATTTAATAGGGGCACTCCACTAACCCTATGACAAAGCTAGCAATTACTTTCTAGAGAGGAATTTGTCAGGAGAATGGGAAAGGGAGTGAGAATACGAAGTGGGGGAACTGGTAATCTAAGTATAAAATCAGATGCTTACAAACACCAGTTAGAAAATACTACACATGCATTTTGAAGAAGAAAACAACATGATTTTGGGGCCACTAGATAGAGGAAACCATAGGTACATATATGTACAGATTCCTATGCCTAGGAAAAAGAAAATTTATTTCTTTATTAGCTTGCAAAATCACAGTTGTACATAGTGAGGAATTGAGGAAATTAAAGAGGGGGATATAGCAAAAAATGGCTAAATCTTTTTCACTCACAAGTAAGCAATAGCTCTCTCATGAATTTACAAGAATACAACCACCTAGAAAGATAAGAATTTCAAAAGTTTAGAAGATTCAATAGAATATCAAATGAGGAGCTCATTACAATTTATAAAAGAGGAGTAACTCTTCATCTTCTCGGTGACCTTTCATATGTCCTATTTTTGACTTTATACTATTCATATTCCTATCAAATCTTAAGTCCCTTTTATAAAAACAAGGCAACTTAATTTTTACATCATGTTTCTAAAGTCACGTTTAATTGACTTAAATAAATATTACAAAGTACAAACCCCAATGTGAAATTATAACATTGAAGAGAGAGAAAGTTGGGGGAAGAAAAGAGAGAGAGAGAGAGAAGGAAGAAGAAGAAGAAAGGATCTTGCATAAGAATGTGCTACTCCAGTGGAATTGATCTCAATTACTAACTAGTTTCTATCTCGTGCTACTAAGAAGGCCTCCATTTACCTAAACATCCTTATTTAGATGAGTCATTGTAGGTCTACTCGGTCGGCGTGTGGAATATGCACACAACTTAGAGTATTTTCGAACCATCAGAAACACCATCGATATCTTTGCACTTTCCAAACCATGGGAGATGCTTTTCTGTAATGAGTAAAATGGCAGAATGAATCTCTGATAGGAAATTTAGGGTATCCTTATTGAAGGATAATAGGTTCCCCACCTCTTTTATAACATATTCTTCAAATGGCCTAATCAACTCATCGATTGTGGTGTTTTCTCCCATTGTAGGAACTCCAAGTTTCTGAATCTAGAGATTAGTATTATCCTACAACTTATATGTTTGTTCCTCTTTATCATCCAACTTGAAAATGGCTCATTTGATTGCTTCAAAATTTATTCCTAATTCCCTTTCCCATACACGAAACAAGTCTTCAGAAAGGGTACAAAAAACCTTATTGCTAATCAACTCTTGAGATTGAGTGTTTATCATTTCACTCACCAATGGACAAAGAGGGTACCAGTGATCCCTTATTTCTCCAAATGTTCTATGAGCACCCGCATCCTATTTTCCATTTTACACATGTAGGTAAATATTTTGACTACTTATTTGAGCACTGACTTCCCCTTTTCAAAAATTATGTAGATCCATTCATTATTATCTCACCCTTTCAGTGTGAACTCTTGTGCCCTCTTGATAGATTCTAGATTGAAGTTGTCGATGGGTGTAACTTCTTCGATAGGAATTGTTGAGGCATTCAGATCCACCAGGTGTTGTACATGGGATGAAAGAGTTAACACCTAATCTTTTAGCTCATAAATATTCTTCTTATATTCTTTTTTTGTTGCCACAATGTGAGCCAAAGACTACTAATACTTATGAAAATCCCCTTGATGAGTAGCCATCCCTAGTTGGATTATGCTCATTTCATAATCATTCAGTGTCATTTTTCCACTCATTTGATCACCTTAGGTGAGGATACTTCAATATACTAGTTACGTGTTTCTCCACTATAGAACCATGAGGCTGTGTATATGATATTTCTCTTTCCTCCCTTACCCAATGAGGAAATTTTTGATAAATTAGGGACCGTGACCTATTAAATAGTGAATGTATTAGGTGTTATGGTGTCCTACATCCATGTGAACATTTTCTCAGACTCGGGCTCCATGTGAGGTATATCAGCCATTCCCTTATTTGGTGGAGGAGGCACATCTTAATGGGATAAGAAGTAGTGTTGACAAGAGATGAGACCTCCATGGTGGTTTAAATAATGGGTCTTGAATTATGTGCTCTTCTTCTTTTTGTGTCTCTACAACTGGGTTTGCCTCTTGAATTTCTACAACTGGGTATTCCTCTGTACGAGCTCTCTTTTGTGTTTTTTCATGAGAAGAAGTATTCAATTCTATAGCCTTTCATTTTGAAATTTCTTGAGAGTGTCATGAAATTGCAGTAACTTCCACAACTTTTGATGATGACTATCGTGAATCTTGTTTCTAGCTTGTGGAGGTACCTCATGTTTGAATAGCCATGGATCTCTTTCTCTGTAACCAATCCGTCATTCTCCTGACCACTTTCTCAATTCATTCCTTTATGTCTCCTGACTTGTGAATGTGCCAGTCGACTTGAGGAAATGGGGAAAATTTGATCATTACATACTCAGGATTATGCATTTTTGTTATGTCATCTTCCAAAATATCCTCATACTAAGAGAAATGGAATTTCCTCATCTCATAAACTTTCATCCTCATGTGATCCTACTCCTATACTTCAAATTCGTTGACATAGTTTGCTCGATAGTCATCAATTTTTGATTCATGGTGCAGGTTTGGGATATGAAAATAATAAGGATCATCTCGTATGTCAAAGTTAGGTCTAGTAGTGTAGGAATGTAGAGTCAAATGCGCGAAGCCAACCTACAGATAAGATCAACTTATTTTGTCTACTTCTGAGCCTATTATTCACCTGTATGAACTATCTATAGAGTTCAAATAGCACAATTTTGTCACTAAGGTACTTGGGAAACCTTAGGGGAGCTTTCTCGAAGCTAAAAAACTCACAAGTAGGAGAAAGTCAAGAATTGTATGAAATAGGAACCATATTTTTTATTAAGGAGGCCATTTCTTGCAACATCCTTGCTTATAAATCACCCTCCAAATTTCATACCACATACATTATGAATGCATCATTCATATGGTTAAAGTGTCTCTTACTTTATTCAACTAACAATTGTGGGAGTTTCTCAAATGCAAGAACTTTGGCAGCAAGGTTCTGTGTGAGAGACAATCCCTTAAATGACCTCGAGCTGGTGAGAAAATAGACCAAGTAAGAATTCATGTAGAAATTATTTGTCATGGGCACATGGAGCAACTATAGATGCAAAGTGTCACTGATTTTGTTTCCCCAGCCAATCTATTATTTTCCTTCAGTCATGGTAAGGATGAAAAATATCCATCCAATCTTGAAAGTCCCTTATACTTTATTCTCCCATCACCCAGCTGAGGAGATTGATTACATTTGAATATCCTTCATGAAATTTGCATCTCAAAAGTGACTTTTTCATCTTTTATTGCCAAATCACTACACCCTCCGAATGTTTAAAATGTGAACAAGACATTCGATGTGATTGGGAAACATGGGATCACCTCTCAAGCTATGGGACTTGGGATCGATATGAACCTCCAAAGAATACCAGATTCCTCTTCCTAAACTAAGTGTTGTACTACTTCTAGTATGACAAAAAGGATTTCTTGTCATATGCTAACATTTTCATGGGGTTTTAGGGAATGAGATTTACAGAAATGAAACTATACTAGGGATGGTGATGCACCAAATAAAGGGTGTTGTCAGAATCAAGAAGGGTTAATTTGATGAGGGTGTGTGTACCACAGATCAAATTCACCTATTACAACTTAGAGATGGTTCAAAATACCACAGACTAAGAAACATGGGTTCCCTTTGTTAAACTTAATCAGACATAGTAATATATTAGTTTCCTAGTGAAGAAGGATGAACTTAAGAAGGGTGAACAAACACCAAAACTGAATTTCATGCAATACTCCAGCACTCGATAAGAACAAAACTCCAAGAACCTGCAATAGAAATGTGAACTTGCCTAATGTACATGCAAGCATAAGAAAAGGCACAAAGAAGTATAAAAGGATGAAAGGACCAAGATTAGTCACAAAAAACACACTTTTAGTTCTTCAATAATGTGCACAATGCATCATACATTTAGAAGAGGCAATGGTTGTCATTATAGTCTTGAAAAAGATGCTTGAAAGTTCTCTCAACACACAAGGACAACTTCCAGAAGAGAGAGGACTCTTGAAAAATTGCACCTGCCTAAGTGTCTAACTTTTCAACCTATCTGACATGTTAGAACCCCTTCAAATGAGATTCCAACTGACCTTTATAGAATAATATGTGAGAGAGAAGAGGAAATGTGATAATTACATTCCTAACTTGAAGGTAAATGATGGTTCATTTATTACAGTTGGTTGAACCACTTTAGAAGGTTACATCATGTATCATTAATACTCAGTCGACCTAGTTCTCCTTAATTAATTAAAATAATATTTAAATAAAATATTTAAATAATAATAAAAAATAATTATTAAAATATTTAAATAAAAATATTAAATTAATTACAAAAAAATTTGGGACCATCGTTGACCGGTTTGAGTTGAAGAGGGAGGGGTCATAAAGAAAAGGCCAAAAATGAGTCCAACTCAGTGGTTGGCTCGCTAACCCAACTCACCAAGTTGGATTCGAGTTCCTCTACTGAGTTTTCTCACATTGCTGTGACCATGTACGAGTTATGAGAAACCTACCAAAGTCACCAAGCTCCACTTTTCCTCCGAGCCAATTCCTTTGTGAGTTATACACACAATTCATCATCGAATAACTCGACTAAGCTTCTACGCGTCTCTTGATTGGCACGCACCAATTAATGTCATCTTGGACCCAACTTGGCCCTTTCACGTGGCACTCCACATGAACTCACCCCACTGTGGAGTCAACTGCATAGGCTCATGCTACCATATGCTAAAATATCCAAATGGCTTGACAGCTAAGCTCCTGCCTCGCATGATTCATGAGTTCCTCCCACCAGCTAGGCATATTTCCATTTATCTCGAAGAGATTAAATGGGCTGCATGAGGTTTGAGCTCCTTATCCTTCAAAATGGATTGCCAATAATCTATGTTATAATGCATTGATCGAGATGAGTGTGTAACCGCACTGATTTCCTTTGCAAGAGTCGAGCTCCTTTTCTACATGCATTAACCGAGCCACCCATGTTGTGTTAGTTTACCTCAAGTGAATTTAGCCTGTTAGCTTCGCAAACCCCTATCGAGCTCAATGAATCCATTTCAAAATCTCTCACTATACTCTACTGAGTCATTTCCATTGCATCGACCATCCTTGAAATCAATGCCAAGCCAATTCGAATCATCTTTGCACCTAAACTAGAACGATCAAGCTCATTGATCCACTACCTTTTTACGACCATCCACTGACTTCCTTTTGTTGAGAAACTTGCTCATGGATTCAAGTCACCAAGTCCCTTTGTTATATTCCCACAAGCTCAATCACACTAAAGGCTTCATCATCATCATCTCCTTATGTAACCACCAGGCTTATTCGTCAGATGATTCATAGACTTACCAATCTTCTACAAGCTCACTTGAGAACTTCTTATGACCGATTTGAATGAGATATTCACCGTTATGTGAAACCAATCTCTACTTTCAAGTTCACTACCAAGATCCTTTCCATCATGGATTGGATGGCTGTAGTTCCTTACGTCATGCAACAGCTTCCATGTGACTCTGTCTCACCATCATCTTACCCAGTTGCTTGGAGGATTACTCGTCATTTTTTCTATAACCCCTCAATCATTAAAATGTGTTTTAACTCCCCTGATGACTCACTTAATAACTTAGAAATGAACTCGGACCTCTTCTCGTTGTGGAACTATCATGACTTCTTTCCATTATAAAATCTTCATCTATTGGAAATTATTTCATGGGAATCCACAGCTCATTTTCCCATTACGACATCACTTGTTCATTGCCAAAGTCCACATCCTTGTCAATTTGGAATTAATTCCCCTATTGTTCATGACCTTTCTCAATTCCCTGTGAGGGGAATGCACTTGGTTCCACCATGTTTCTCTTGCACTTGACCATGACTTGAATTTCTCCCGCAATTCCAACTCGGACTTTCCCAAGCTCCTCTTTCTTAGCCGAGTGGCATTAACTCTCCCATTGGCCGTGAAATTCAAAGTCTCCCTAGTGCAGAAGTTTGACCACTCCACTAGGCCAAATTCATATGCCTCCTCCACTGATTGACTTAGCTCTTCCTCGCCATGTTCCAAGTACCGAGCTCTAATCCGTGGTGCCAAACACAAGCTCAATGTCGAGCCATTTCCCTTGTATAATGGCATTATTGAGCTCTTGAAAGTGGTTCAATCAAATCAAACTGAGTCACTCAACCTATTATCCAATGACTTTGAGTAACCTAACACCTTATGGCCCAACTCCTAACCAACCTGATGCATTCTCTAAATGTTTTAAATGTTGAGCTCCCTCATTATCTTGGCCCAATGACCCACTCGTGTTATTTCCTTTCTAGTTCGGGCTCAACATACCCATGACAAGCTTGGTTCCTTCTTTTCCTTGGATCAATGAGCCACATGATTTTGTTGAGTTATTTCATTTCTTGATCATTGAGCTCACTAGTGTTGAGTAAATACCCACATGCTTCTCTATGTTGACTCAACTTCGTTAAGATTTCCTGAAATATCTCCAAACCAACATGGCTCAAGTACCTCATTAACAATATGTAAAACACACTAATTGTCTTGAGATAAATAATACACCACCCCCTATGCACTCGGGTAGCTTGATGGTATTGCCTCATGTGAGCTCACTGAGCAGCTCGTCGAGCTACTGGGTGAGTTACTTTTAGCTTTTGAGCCCCAAACATCCATTTTCTCAAAATTTTAACCTTGCACTGACCCCTTTTAAATTTTTAACCCTTTTTTTGAACAATTAGACCATGGAAGTGTGATAAGACACCTGAACATTTATATATCACTTTTAACCATGTTTTTCTCGAGTTTGGTATATGTGGGCCCTCCATAGGAAATTTATTTGTTCCGAGTGAAACTCGAGCTGGAATAGGGAAAAATAAGAACAATCCAGGATAATCATAAACACCTCTTAAAGCTTTAAATTATCCTGATAACCCCGGAATATTTACGAAAGAATTTTTGGTCTCAAGATGTTGCCCTATCATCCATTTTTTCTCAAGGGGAAAAATGGATAACAATTTTGGTGACCTCTCAGGGATGATTGCTTGCTAAGCATGATTCCAGTAGCCTTAAGTCATCCATTGGGTATGGAGTCTATATTGGAATTATAAAAGTAATTTGATCCTTCTTGATACATCTTATAATCTTCTTGAGAAAATCTAGTCTATGACCTCCCTATAATGCTAAGCTTGAAGTATACTGAATCTAATGAAAACTTGGCATCTAGGGCATACTGCGGAACTTTAAATGAAGAAGTCAAGGAATTGGGGATATCTTGAAACTTCCTTTGAAATTTTTAAACTTTTTTCTCCTTGAAAAACTTCCAATGATGAAATATTGTATAGAACAACACAAGAGCGACAATGGAATTCAAAACAACAGCAACCCACACAACAACGTGCATAAGAACTTGGAGCAAAACACCTAACTAAACTGTATAGGGGGTGGAACACTTCTCAAAAACAAGCTTAGAGATGTATCCCATTCACATGAATGGGAATTTATTCTCCATTAAGCATGGATAAATGAAATGAATTCCCATCTTTGCAACTCGTGATGATGTATGGCCCACTCTAGAGAGCGTCAAACTTGGTGTGCTTACCTGGTTTGGCCTTGTCTTTATCCCATTTGAGGACTAGATATCGCTTTTGAAAATTCCTATTAGATGCCTTTTTGTCAAAATATTTCTTAACTTGATTCTGATGTTGCTCCAAATTCTTCATAACCTTGTTTCATACTTCCTCTAACTCTATGAGTTCACAAAACCTTACTATCATAGGATCACTCTCCATAACTTCAAGTGTATGAGCTAAATCTAAAGAAGGTAACTCCAAGGAGAGTGGAATTTTTTCTTCCATTCCATATACGAGCATGAAAGGAGAATTCCTTATGGCCCTTTTAGGTGTGATTTGGTCTGCCCATAAGGAATTCCTAAGCTGTGTATGCCAAGTCCTCTTGTTAGTTTCCATCATGCGCTTAATGATCCTTTTGAGGTTTTTGTTACTAGACTCATCCTATCTGTTTCCTTGCAGATAGTAATTAGATGAAATCTTGAGGTAGACCCCATTTTTAACATACCATTCACTCAACTTTATACCAAGAAAATCCATCACATTTTCTAAAATGATTGTAAAAGGAACACCAAACCTTGTCATTATATCTTCCAAAAACTCAAGAACTACCTTTTCATTACTGTCTTTCAATGCTACCACCTTTTTCCATCGAGTAAAATAGTTTTTTGCATTAATGACCCATTTATGTCTGTTACTGGATGGAGGATTAATCATTCCGATGAAGTCCAACCCCCATTTAAAAAAGGGTTGATCCACTTGAATTGGATTCAATGGAAGAGCTATCAACTTCTGCCTGCCTATGAAAAAGGCACACTCTTTACATCTCCTTACCCAGAGATGGGAATATTTGAACAAATATAGCCAATAGTAACTTGCTCACATGATCTTGGTAGTAGTTGTTCATGTTGAGTAATGTCCTCCAGATAGGCCATTATGAAACTCTTCTAGTATCTTACTCACCTGTTCCAGTCTTACGCACCGAATGAGGACACCATTCAAATCCTTTCGATAGACAACATTATCCACAAAAATATATGGAATAGATTGAAGATGGAAATTACATCTTTAATTTTTATCCATGTTCATAGGATATACTCCTGAGAAGAAGCAATTATTCATTTTGGATAGCCATTCAACCAGATCATTACTCTCATTAGTGTTTAGGAGCATCGTATCCTCATCACCTTTTGATTCCATGTCTTCAACAAGTTGTTGACATAAACCTTTACCTCTGACAGGTTTGGTAACCTTGATATTTACATCATACTCTGTCACCTTTGTGATCCATCAAGCACACTTCTCATTCATCTCTTTATTCAGCAAAAACTCCTTGACACCTTGATGAGACACCATCAGATGAATTTTATTGTTGGACAACATGTTCTTGAATTTCTTTGAACCTCAAATAACCGCAAAGATATACTTTTCAAAAAATGATTCTTTGAGCTCATAGTCTTTGAGGGATTAACTGAAGAAAGCAATTGGCTGCTCCATCATATCATCATTTTGTTGGGTAAGGATCCCTGAAATTCTCTCTTGACCTATAAAAGCATAAAGGATAAATTATTTATCAAACTTGGGGTTCACTAGTGTGGGAGCTTGAGAAATTTCCATTTTGATGGCTTCAAAGCTCTCTCATCCTTCCTTTATCCATGAGAATGGAATGTTTTTCTTTATCATGGCTATCAATGGTTTAGCCAATGTTGTGAATTGAGGGATGAATCACTGCACGAAGTTTATGGTTCTTAGAAAATACTTGAGACCCTTCTTATGAATTGGGAGAGATAAGGACATAATTGAATGAATCCTGGCTGGATCGATTGACATTCCTTCTACTGAAAAAACATTCCCTAACAACTTTCTATCATGCACTAAAAAAATACACTTCTTGGGATTGAGTGAAAACCCAAATTCCCTACACCTTCAAAAAACCTTCCTTAGATGTGTGATTTGATCATCCACATGCTTTGAATATACAGTTATGTCATTAAGGTAAACCGAGATGATATGATTGATTATTCCTTTAAATTCCATGTCCATGGCTCTTTGGAGAGTAGCCCCGATGTTGGAAATTTTGAATGACATTTTTTTGCAGGCATACATGCCTCGGTTGGTAGTGAAATCTATTTTGAATTGGTCAGATTCTTAGACTAGGATTTGATTGTAACCTGAATATCCATCAAGAAAACAAAATCTTTGAGATCCTACCACCATTTGAAGGATCTACTCCATTGATGGAAGAGGATAATGGTCTTTCAATGATGCACAATTCAAATCCATAAAATCTACACACAACCGAATCTCTTCATTCTTCTTCCTTATGGGCACCAGATTGGCTACCCAAGAGGAGTTCTTGATGGGGAAAATAATATAGGCCTCAATGAGTTTAGTTCACTCCTTTCTCATTAGTGGCTTGATTTTAGGATTAATCGGCCTCTGTTTCTGACAAGTTGTCTTGGTATTAGGATCCAGTTTGATGGTATGTTGTGCTTGACTTGGATCAAAACCACGCAGGTCTTTATAGCTCCACACAAAGATATCAAGATACTCTTGAAAAAATTTGGTGAAAGCTTAATTCTCTACAGAAGTACACACTTTTCCAATCTTCATAAACTTCTCATGCACTACGTCGACTTCCTCAAAGTCTTCTTCTTTGACCACCATGTTAGAGATTTATCTTCTGGATTGATCATCGGAATTGAAAATGGGTTCCATAGTGACTAAGTATTTTGGTAGTTTTTTGCTTTTCAATTGTATAATTTTATTACCATATGACTCTTGCAACTTATCCTAATTTCTTGCAGAAAACTCCACCTCTTCTTGTAGCAAAAGGACAATTTGTTTGTCACTATCGAACACTTGCCAGCTACTCACATTATCAGGGACTACAGGTCGAATCACCATTTTGAAAAATTTCTTCCATTATTTCATAACATCAATAGGTATGTTGTATTGCAAGCTAATTGTAGAAATCCTATCAGCATCTTGATTTTGATTTCTAGGAATTATGTGGATTCCAAAAGCTTCGAAATATTCAATAAAGTTCCATACTTGGTTCTTTTATGATATTAAAAGATCATTCTTGGATGCACTACATGACATCACTTGATATATAACTAACTCATTGTCTCCAAAAATAGTAAGGGCTTTGATCCCCTTCTTTTTTGTTAGTTGAATTCCTTGTACAAGGGCCTTGTATTCAACAACATTGTTAGTGCAACTGAATTACAACCGGAAATATGAGAAGTAATTATCTCCCTCTGGAGATGTTAACATAACACCAACACCGGATCCATTCTTACTTCTCAAGCCATTGAAGAACAATTTCCATAGTCCTTCCAAATCACTTGGTGTTTTGATGAGTTGCAGTATGATTGTATCTTCTTCATGAATGTAGTATGTACCCACTACTATTTCTTCCAAAAGTAGAACACCAAATTATTATTTTGTCAATACATTAGTGTAGGGATTTTACTAATGATCTCCACTTACTTCATCTAGCACAGTATCAGGGGCCTCTACAATACAAGTGGTTGGTTCATGATCAACATCTTCTTCTTCCAGATCTTCGATGGTGTAATTTCCATTTATAGGACTAGCAGTGTAGGGTTCTAAATGATTGTGGCAGATTGGTTCCACACTTATATTCACTTTGGTTTTGTATCAAGTCCTAAGAATCATAAGTGACCAATCAGCTGATATATAACTGCCCATCTGGGTAGTGAAATATCGTGATAGGAAGATGGCAAAGAGAGGAGAAAGATCAATGACTGATATGTCTTGGGTGAATGACAAACTTAGGCATGCATGGATGGTAAGTTGAATTCCTTTGATAACTCCAATAGTCTTAACATTTGTGACATCTAGCTAAACAACTCCTCTTGCAATTAGTGCATATTGTATGTCTAGTACATCTGTAATTTTATTGGGCATGACTAAGCTACTTGTACCAGAATTGATCATGCAGTTGTACACCAGGTGGTTTCTAATGATCAAGGAAATATAGAATAGTTACAGTTTGTTTACTTTAGGAATAATTTTCCCTTATGATTGAAACAAAATTTTAGCATTTGTTGCTCCATGACTTGATGATTTGCCGGTTGTACCAAAATTGTTCAGAGCCTCTCGCAACAAGTTTCTTTGAGAAGGAATTGACAGTGTGTCCGACATAGTAACACTCAAGTTGGTTTTCTTCATCTATTCCACTATGCTAATGGGAATTGCTTCTAATTTTTTTATGATTCTTTGAGCATTGGGATGCTCCTTTGGAAAATGCTTGTTTGGTACCATGATGTCTGATGAACTTTCTTTTCTTGTGACTTGGCTAACAGGTATTTTTGGTGGTTTCTTTCCCACATATTTATCAATAATAACTTATGTATAAGGATATGAAGTGGATGTTTGATCAGAATTGGAAGTTTGAGGTTCCATTGCTCTCTTCTTAGAATGAGTATTTTCTACTACTGATGAGGGATCTATATACAACCCAAAAAAAAATTTTGCTTGTCAGTTTAACAAAGTGGTTTCTTCAGGTGCCTACAGTTGATCTATTGTTTCTTACGTAAATTTTTTCTCATTTTGATCAAAATGGGAAGATACACTTTGAACCATGAGGGCCTAGCTAAGAACTCCATTGGGACAAATATTTTTAATTTGGGGTTGAGAACAAGGGTAGCACCATTCGTAGTCTTGAACTAGATTATTATGTACATGTACAATGGCTCTAGATGAACTAGCAGAAAGAGGGTTTTGAAAGTTAAAAGGTCTGATATTCGTAGCTTGATTTGTAGCCTGATTTTGTAGCTTATTGTTCCCTTGAAAAGGAGGATGATTATCTTGATACTGCATATTTTGTGGCTGATATGGATGATTGTATTGAAACTGTTACCTCTTGAGTGCAACAAGCTCATTTCCAAATGTTTTTAGTAGTGACTTTACTTCCAATACGTCATTTGAAGAGGTAGGGGTAGACTGAGTTGGTTGATTAGAGTATTTTACAATAGGAGCTATGAAAGGCTTATTGTTCGTAAGATCTGGAGACAATGAGATTAGTGGTCATGGAGCTATCTTTCCACCCTGAATCAAGGAATTTTCCACTCTTATGGAAATTTCGTAGCCATCAGGTAATGTAGCCCCTCCCATGGATTGGATCATGACTGTTACATCACTATTTAAGGATCACAAATAATACAATAATGCATTATGTGTAGAAGGCTTTACAAGTGTTGGAATCCTATTCCAGGTCTTGTGGAATCAGAAGTTGAAGTCACTCATGTATTCTTTGGGAGCTCTCTTCATGGTAGTGAGCTATTCCAAAAGTGAAATATTATCACTCTTGTCTTCAAACTATTTATAGAGATTTTCTCTTAATTCGTCCCAAGTGGTTATACTACAAACACCTAACCCTAAAAACCATTAAAGTGTTTTTCCCTTAAAATAGGTAACAAGAATTCTAACTACAACGTTGTCCTCTTTGACATTATGTACAAAAAAAATGTTGGCTACATAAAGAATATGCTCCACTGGAGTAACATGAGTTTCCCCAGTGTAAAAGGGTAAAATTTTGAGTGTTGTAATAGGTATAGGGCCACTTTAAGCCAATAGAAGAGGACTGCTTGCATTAAAAGGTGGAAAAACTTGGTTTCGTGCCATAGTAACAAGAGTTTGATTATTACCTCATAGAGTGAACCTTCCGTATGAAGGATTTGAATGAAACCTACGAGGTAGAGCTGCAACTGATGATGTTGAAATGCTTCTTCTTCTTCTCTTTGGAGGAGATAAGGAAAGTTTGATATCCTGATAATTTTCTTTCTTTAAAGAAGCTATTACCTAAATTATTTACATAAGTTAATGTACTGAGATTTGGAATTCATAGATATAGATTCACCATGTACTTTGACTTGTGTAAGTGTGAAGAGAAGTACCAACTATGTCCCACCAGGCATGCGAAAAACTATTGTCACCAAATCACTGCACCCTCTGAATGGCTAGAATGTTAACAGGACGTTCAATGTGATTGGGACAAATGGTATCACCTCTCAATCTATGGGACTTCGGCTTGAGGTGAACCTCTGGAGAAGGCCAACTTCCTCCTCCTAAACTAAGTGTTTTCCTATTCCTAGTGTGATAAAAAGGCTATCTAGTCCTATGCTAACATTTTCATGGGGTATTAGGGAAAGAGATTTGTAGACATGAAACTATAATAGGGATGGTGATGCACCAAAAAAAGGGTGTTTCTAGACTCAGGAAGGGTTAATTTAAAGAGGGTGTGTGCACCACAAATCAACTTCACCTACTACAACTTAGAGAGGGTACAAAATACCACAGACTAAGAAACATGTGTTCCGTTTGTTAAAATTGATTAGACAAAGCAATATATCAATTTCCCAATGAAGAAAGATGAAGTTAAGAAGGGTGAACAGACACCACAACTCAATTTCATGCAATACTCCACCACTTGATAAGCAAAGAACTCCAAGAACATGCTATAGAAACGTGAATTCACACAATGTACCTGTAAGCATGAGAAAAGGCACAAAATCATTCCTTAGAATTCCATAATGGAACATTTGGCCTACTTTTATACACACCTATTCCTTCTCTTTCCTCATTTTGAATTTATTACCATATACTTATCCTTATCCCACTCAAATTTAAATTTAAAATATATTCATTAATGAAATCATGCTACCTTGATTTGGTAGTTGAGAAAATATCCCAAAATAATCCATATCATTTCCTAAGTTAGTGGTTTCTCCCCTTGAATCGTGTCCTGAGAATTGATCTCCAACTACTCCCTTGTTTCTTTCTTAACCTACCTCTTAAAGCCTCTAGTTTTTTACCCAATGCTTTGTTTCCTTATTCTTATTAAGAAACATTTAGAAATATTTGTGCATTCAATTTTCTCTATTATGCAATCCTCATGTGCAACCTTTATGTCTTTCTCAAAATCCTATGTTCCATATACTCGACAAAACATTATGCTATATGGAACAGACCCTTCTTTGTAATCCTACTATGCACCAATTGTACTACACACTTTTCATTCCAAAAAATTATGCTAATACTTCCACACACTCCCATGCAATCACCAAAACATTCTTCTATGCCTCCTTTGTCTTAAATTCCTTTTTCGACCTTTTATGCATCAACATAGCCAAAATTTCTAAATTATGTAAACTTCTAGTATTTTTCTTAATTATTTTAAATCAACTGCCCCAAGATAGATAAAATTGATCTCTATCTCATGAGTTAAATTCGTCAAGAGTATGGCCTAGCTAACTAAGCTCCTTCAAACTCATCCATGTCACATCTTCTTCTGCATAATCCTTCTAATTCACTAAGGATTCTCTTTATTCTTTTCCATGAATCTTTTTTATCACCTTTGAGTTCAATATGGACTCAACTTCATATTTTCCATTCTCTAGGATTTTCCTCCTATAATCAATTTTTATTTGCATTTCTTTTTTGCTATCAATTTATTCTACAATGTACTCATCCTCTCTCTTTCTTGTACTACTCTCCTCTTCATGATATTCATATAAGTTACCAACATTTAATTTATTGGTGATATATCCAAATCCTCTAGAAACTCAATATTGTATGAATTTAGTCCCATATTTTGTAATACCTAGCTCAATCTTCTCGAGCTTAACCTTATTATATGTACCCTTTGTAAATTTATCTTTGTGAAAATGTTCCAACATTGTTTATCCAACCTTAAATTATTTATTTATATGCCTCTCATATGTGTACTCCTTGTAACATGAGTTACTCTGAGCTCCAACTTGTCATACACCACATCATGCAATTTGGACATATACTTTGCATTGTCTTCTTCCTCTAAAGTCTTATTAGCCAATGCTTCTCGTAATTCAAATACTCCTCTTGCTCTTACTCTATAGACAATATAGAATGGAGTATTCCCTATTCTCCTATTAACTGACTCATCATAAGTGAATGCCTATTTTTCTAACACCGTGTCTCACTGATTTGGATTGTTTCCTACCAAGTTTTGCAATAAATTACCTAAAATCCTATTCACTAATTCTATCTATTCATATTTATGTGGATGATATGTTGAACTAAAATTAAACCTTGTTCTCATCTGCTTCGATAAGGTCTTCCATAAATGATGTAGGAATTTTGTATCCATGTCTGATACTATTCTCAATGGTAATCCATGCCAGTGAATTATCTCCTTGAATAATATATTAGTTATACCTTATACATCACTAGTATTCTTTCATGTAATAAAATGTACCATATGCAAGAATATATTGACCACCAAAACATAGATTCATTACCCATCTACATTCTTTACAATTCTAGCACAAATGACATTCTAATATTCTCCCATGGTATCCTAGGTATAGGTAATGTTTGATACAATCTTTAATTTTTTTTTCACCCTATCATTAACAATAAAAATTCACACATTTTCATGTACTTACATGCATACTCTCCCATCTTTGGCCAATAGTAATGATTATCCAATTTTGCTAGAAAATGATTTGCCTCGAAAGTGACCTCATAAACCTCTACTATTCTTCTCCCTAATTAACATCTCATACATGATCATTTTGTGAGGTTTTGTATTTAAACATAGTTACTAATAGGCTCATTAAGTCATTTATTTAGTTTTCCAATTTCAGATAATAATCCTTTTGAATAATGTTGACTTAAGAATGAGATAAGAAGATATCGAACAAAAAAATGAATTTACATATATCAATTTGTTATAGGGAGTCAAAATAATGTAAGCCATAATACTTGATACTTATTTAAACTCTCATTATCAAAATATCATTGTTATCTTTATAATATAGACTGTAGACATAGTTTTTATTGTGATGGGTAACACTTTCTATTGAATAATTTAGTTTTAGGATAAACATAGCCTATAATAAAAGGGTACCTAAGGACATTAGGATCCAATATATTTCAAAATATTTCATGGGAGTTTACTGTATGGCTCACTTTTTTGGATTCTTGTTTTAATTATAAAATATTATATTGGATATTCTAGAGTTATTGTAGAATCTCGTCTTGAGATTGGTTTGTAGAAACATGCATAGTAATAAGTACTTAGAATTTACTTAGCAGACCTTGCAAAAAATATAAAGCATGAGTAGTAGGTTTAGGAATTACAAAATTAGGTGTAGGATGTGAAGAAATGTTCATACTAATTTGAGAAGTAGTGTATAATGCCATGGTAGTAGGTATATTAGGTGTAGGAAACATTATAAAATGTAATAATTATAGACACATGAGTAGAATATATATAAATAGTATTTTCTCAACTAATATGGAGCTTGAGCCTCTAGTATATATGATATGAGAATTTGCGGATTTGTGTACTTCCTTTGGTATTAGTTCCTTAGTTAATATTTCCTTTTGTGTTTCAATTAACATTTTCAATTTCTTTGTCAGACACATTAATGTTTTGGTGAAATATAGAAACTATTTCTATCTATTTGTATCTACATCATCAAGTTCACTACGGAATATAATATCAACATCATAATAAGTGTCATTATTCCAAACATAATCACCACAAGCATTATCATCAAAAAATTGTTATTTAGAAGCATTGATATCCTCATTGTAATCAATATAAGAAAATAAACTATTTCCAACAATAAAAGGATAACCCATGTTATTATCCATCATCATTTTTTATTTTTACTCAAGCATGAGATTGAACTAAAGGAATTCAAACTAGATCAATATGAAAACTATATAACTCATCACTTCACCAACTAGGTGTAAATGATTTAGATTGATTACTTGGAATATGATTACAAGATGAAAATCATTTCAAGAAAATATATATATAATTATATAAATAATAATTTATTATCAAATCAGGGTCACAAAAGGGAAATATATGAAACCCTAAAAGGATAAAATGAAACCCTAGGGTTTATGTTCAATACAATAGAATAATTCACTAATCTATTTTTATTTATTTAATCTTAAAGACATAAATATATCACAAAAAAAAATCTAAGCCCTAAGGATATACTAAAATATGTAGGAAATTGAAATCTAAAAAGTATCAGAAAGGATACTTGAAATTAAGAAGAGAAAATAATACAATATTGTGAGCGAGAATCTACCTTGAAATCTATACCTAGATGTATAACACAAGACTTCAATTTTATTATAGCATCATATTATTATGGCAATATTAGATAGGGGACAATTTTGGCCACCAAAAGTAGTATGTAAAATTTTGGCGGGATCTAAATTTGGCATTCTTTGTGTTTTACCTCTTTTTAGATAAAAAATTATCTTTGAAACATTATTAATAACATACCTTGAAATATGTACTTAGATGTCTAACATAATACTTAATTTTTTCATAAAAGGCTCATATTAGATGAGAATAAAGATCTAGAAATATATTTGTTCATAAGCATTATTATGAAAGTTTCAAATATGGGATAGTTTTGGCTACCAAAAATCATATGTAAAATTTTTGTAGGCTCAAAATTTGACATTTTATATGCTCTACCTCTTCTTACCAAAAAACTATCTTTTATCTATGAGTCAAAACCTACCTTGAAATCTATACCTAGATTTTTGATGTAAGACTTAAAGTTTTATAATATGGTGATACCATATGGAAATTAGGCTTAAGAAATTTAACTATATTTTAATATTCGTAAAACTATTTTGGATAGATGATAGTTTTTTCCAATGAAAGTGGTATGTAAAATTTTAAATTAGTATTCACTATGTTATATATAAAGTTATTAAAAATTCACCTATGGTTGATGTGAGATGTGTAAATCTATAGATATGGTTTCTCTTTGAAAAATATAATCATAAAATTCAAGGAAAGGTGAGGAAAGATCTCAAGATTAAGATTCCAGACTACACTCAAATGGTTTTAAAAGGAAGTGTTTTTCTACATATATCTAGATTGAATTAGGGATTATATTTTTTTATGCATATCTACTTCCTATTCAAGTGGAGTGTTAGTTCTTTACTCTCCCTGTGCACTTAATAAATGCAAAAAATGCATATTGCACTTGGAAAAAGTTACTTGGAAACATGAAATTTTAATTTAATGGATAGAATTAATGTTTTGATTAGAGGTTGTAGGGATACTCTTGTGTACTTTAGTGTGACTTATCATGTGTATAGCTGTAATAGTCATGATCTCTAATATTATTCATTGATGTAAAATAACCTCTAAGTTATTGTATATATATGTATCTCTACATTGAATTCACACGCATGTTGACCCAAACTCAACCCTGTGATGAACTCAAGAAATTTACCAAATGAAAAAATAGACGAATTCATAGAGGGTCTATCATTTTGAGCTTCCAAAATTGGTCAAGTACAATTTGAGCTACTGAAACAAACATTTTTCTTAAATTGGTCAAGTACAATTTGAGCTTCCAAAATTGGTAAGGAAGATGTAAGTTTGTGGATATGTGTTAAGTGTTTTTAGAATACTCAAAGTTATCCTGAGATTCTCTAAATGGAAATAAAAGTCGACGAATGTGACATAAGGATAAATAAAAGGGATAAAATGGTGGTAAAGGAGTGTAACATGCACTAGTAATCAAACATCCTATGAGGTTTTAATAATGACCTTTCCACATGTGTTTTTATCAAAATTATGGTACTACAATCCAATCCTAGTTGTAAGGTTATCATACATTAAATAATTGATATACCTTCCTAGCATTTTATAATCCCACATGTATTATTCCCAAATACCATATACTTAATTACACTTTTATGTGATCTATAATGGAAACCAAGAGTGGTAAGGGTGAGGTGTAATTTTAATCAGTTGCTAGTGAAAATTTTTGACCTTAAATTTAATGTCCATTTGACCATCATTTATATTGCTTTCCTTTTATCATGTAGAATTGAATTTTGTGTAGGCACGTGCATGGGTTTGTGTGTGTGTGTGTGTGTGTGTGTGTGTGTGTGTGTGTGTGTGTGTGTGTGTGTGTGTGTGTGTGTGTGTGTGCATTGTTGCATGTGTATATCTTAATTATAAATTATAGTTTTGATGCAAAGAAAAATCATACTCAATAAACTAAAAAGGTAATTTTGATCAAAATAACACAAACTTACCCTTAAGCTTGTAAAATAGCTTAGTTTCTCAAGCATATATCTTTCGTAAAAAAGAAAATATTGATCTTTGTGTTTTGTTTTCCTATTATTATCAATTAACCATTTCAATATGTCATATTTCATACTAAGATGCCATTCATAATGAAGGAAATCAGTGATATTCTTCAATTCTCTTCTTTGGTTAAAAACTATCATGGATTTTCCCTTCAGAACAAACACATTCCCCAAAAATGATTACGAACAAACAAGAAGGCTTCCAAATAAAGTATGACTAGTTTTGGTCACCCATTGGGCCAATCAAAGTGAATGTTAAGTTTTAGATTTCAAGTCAAATGTCTTCCCCATCAATCCTTTTTTTATTCTTCTCTAATATCCCACACTTATAGTAGCCCTGCTCTCACTATTTTATTGGCATAAATTTTGATGGAGGAGGTTATAAACCACATTAAGGAAATTTTCCAGTACTAATGGTGTAAATTAACTTGTAGAAATTAAGATTTTTTCACTAATTCACAATCATTTAATTATCAAACCAAGGGATGTAAAATTTCAATAATGTTAGGGTTGTATGCACATTTACAAAGAATTTAGGATGTATTGAAAGAAATTGTTGTGACTACAATACTAGAAATAATAATTCTTAAAAGTACAATTCTTGAAATAAACTGAGAACGAAAAGAAAATGGCTTCTAAACACTATGTCTTAACACAAAGATTATAAATTCAGAATGTAGATAAAGAGATAAATTACTTCCTAACCTAATCATGCAATGAAACGGAGCAACAAATTTATGGATGAGTTTAGCAGACCACAAGTGGGCCCTACTTTTGGTGTAAATCCCCTCTAATGATTATAACTAAAAACAATTTAACATAACTCAAATTCTTTATTGAATTGGCATGAACGTTACATCTAGGTACAAAGCAACTTTTGTACTTACATATATCCCCTATTCTCTATTTCCTCTACCTAGATCCCTATTTCCAACATTAACCTTTTTCTTGTATACTCCTCAGTTACAGAAAAAACATTAAAAGAAGAGTTCAACTAGGATTTAAAATAGACTAAGTAAAATATCTTCAGCAGAACAAGTGGAAGATCTCAAATAAATCAACAACAATTTTAACACATGCAACAATACATCAAATAGAACTAATCCACAAGTGTAAAAATATCAAACACATTTTTACACCTTGTTTCATTGGTGGTTGTTGTCATTTATGTCAATGGAATTAATGGAAAAGGGAGTTTGAAAAATCACGCATATCATATTTCTCTCATGATGCTCAGAGGTTTAAGGTGGTTTCAAGAATCTTAAGGAAGGTTCCAGGTTTATTTTAGGTACTACAAGCTAATTTTGGAAGGTGGCTAGTCTCTGAAGTCAAATTATATGTGATATGAGCATGGGAGAAACCTTGGAAGAGATTATAACACATTTGTGAGAAAAAAATTAGGCTCATCTCAGCACCATCAGTTAGATTTCAAAGTTACACAGAAGTTGGTCTTGAGAAATGTCATTATTAGTGTTATCCAATTTTGTCCCTCATGAAAAATTAAACAACATGGCCATGCACACTATGAAAAAATGGAGATTTTAATTCATCAAGAGATCTTTCATTTTAAGAGGGCCAAGCACATTGTATATAATCTCAGGGGTTTGAGCTCATTCTTAGAATGAAGAAGTTCCGAAGTCTGAATTTTGGACTTCAAATGTGGAGCCTTTCAGAGGTAGGATAAAGGTGAATTTTGAGGAATCAACACCAAAAATGTCTGAAACTAAAAATGTCTGAAATTCTGAAAGTCCAATTTTTCATACTTTAGGGTTTCAAAGTTTTGAAGATGTAGAATTCAGAGTTTCAGCGTCTTTGGTAACAAAACAGGAAAAGTGAAAAAAAATGTCTAAAATCCCAAAATTCTGAAACCCAAAAGGTTTGAGATTTTAAAAAGTCAAACTTTGTTTCAGAGGTCAATACGGATGAATTTTCAGAGTTTCATAGTTTCAAGTTTCAGAGTTTCAGAAATCTTGAGCTGATTTAGGCATGAACAGTGAAAAATATCTGAAAGGAAAAAGTTTTGAAATTTCAGACTTTCAGGTTTCGGAATTTTAGACTTTCGGGTTTCGGATTTTTAGAGTTTCACGTTTCGGAGTTATGGAAATCTCGGGGTGATTTGGGTGATGAATAGTAACTCAAGTTTTGAAACCAAATTTTCAAAAAGTCTTGATTTCAAGATTTTGGAGGTTACATGCATTTCAGAATCTGACAAAGGAAGATTAGCAGCTTGCCATTTTTAGCAGAATGATACCTCGACCTTCATATGGCCATAACATTTGACTGCGAGCTTGGATTTTCACAAGAAAGGACTTTTTGGAAATCTTACAGTCTCCTCTACACAACTACGACTGGATATCTTAAATTAAGTGGGACTAAGTTATTTAAAATGAAGAAATATATTCCATCATTTTGGAGAGTGTCCTAGGTTGCTCACCTACCACAATAATGAAGGTATGATCTTCCTTTCTTGCCCAACAAGAAACACTACATGGAGGCATGGGTTTTTTAGTGGAACCCATCATTTTTGTAGGTGAATTCAATGTGTTTTAGGGTGGTTGAAGTAAGGATTGGAATTCTTCTCTCCCCCTTTCTCTCATTCTTCATATATATTGTAAGGAGGGGAATTTTTAAAAAGGTTGGATAATTTTGCTTTGCACCCTCCCGTCTTCTCTACTCTATAATAGAAATAATGGAGTTCAAAACTCCCATCTAAACTATAAATGCAATCTTGCCTCTTGGCCATTCTAAGGTACTATATCTGATATGTGGAGTAATAAGATAAGTCTATGGATGATTTCAACCTTCTCTTGTGTTCATTACATTCTCCTAATTTAATGGCAAATAAAGTGTTCAACATTCCTTTGGTGCATCACCTCTGTTAGATTAGGTTTAATTTCTTGTATCTTCTTAACCCTTGTCTCCTTGGCAAGTTAGAGTAAATTTCAGAGTAGATCCTCCACAATTTGGACATGTGCATTAGAATAGAGGAATAAGAACCATCCTTCATCTGGAGATATTTCCCAATTGCAAAGTCCCAGAGTTTGGGAAAAGCTCCATGTTGTGCAGTCACACTAAGAGTTTTAACCCATTGTGTTGCAAACATTCAGGGTTGTTGTGATTACACATCAAGAGTTAGCAGATTTAAATGATATGGAATATTATATTTCATGCATATCTACCTAAAATAGGCTTATGGACCATGTATTAGGATGATTTTTGAAGCTTAAGGTCAGATTTCATCAGATTCTGAGAAGGTATGTGGACATTATGTGAGTTTTACAAAAATAGGATTTTTTGAAATTGAATAAAACTTTGTCTGGATTCTTAACCCTTAAGAAAAATTATAGTGCATCCTTTCAATAAATCATAGAATCAATTTTTGTAGAGGACTCCATGATTGAGTTAGTGAAAAACATTTCAAGACATTTGGATTTGTATTAAATAAGTTATGAGCTTTCTTCTAATAGGTTTCTTCTTTCTTCTGAGGTAGTCTTATGTAAAAGTTGAGTTAAAATAAGTTTTTTAAACTCTTGTCAATTTTTTGAAGTATTTATAGTGCTTAGAGATTAATTATTCATCCTCTATGCCATATTAGGGACTCTTTCGGGCTTGAAGCATATTATTTCTAGCTTGATCATCTCATTCTATGCTAGAGCCTATACATTCAAGTAGGAGGATAAAATGGAATAGTCATAGTGCAGAGTCAAAAGTAACATTTGAAAGAAAAAATGGTCTTATTCCCTATCTAAAGATAAACTTGAAGTTGTTAAATTCTTCATAATGATCATGAGGTGAATGTTGAAACCTAAATTCTCTGCCTTCACTTGTTTGTTTAAGAACTGTCAAGAAAACAAGTCCTTACTACTAAATGAATAGTGTTTTGAATGCTTGATCACAAGGTTTGTTGAAATTCATAATATGGGTAAGAATACAATGAAAAAATTGTAAATAATAAGGTAAGTTGAACTAAAGGCTGGGTAAAAAATGGTTTATATTGCCTTTATGAATAGTTTCCTCTATGAAGTCTGCAACTATCACTTTCTAGGGCATAGTTGTTATGGAAAAGGATGCATCAGATGTCACGAGTTGATCAAGAAGGTTTTCATGAGCTCTCATACAAGAAAACAAGCTTCTCCAAACTCCAATGTACACTATTGAACTCATATTTAGGAGCACAGTATTTCCAATTCACTATCACGTGCACTGTGTTTCTGAAACCTACAACATTGTAGTGAGATTCAAGTTTAAAAATTCACATGACAAGGTGAAGAAGACTCCCAAGAATCTCCTATGATTTTAAATTTCATTATCCATCAAAAACATTTAGAAAGAAAATGAATTTTTCATTCTCTCGGGTAGTGACCGTCAACCATAAGCTGGATTTGGGTTTCGCAAAAACAATTTGTCCGAATTGGAAGTTTCCACCAATGAAAAATCACAAAGTTTTAACACAATATGAATGAGGAAATTTATGGTTGATTGGAAAAATAATTTTTACAAATAATCAAGTGTAGAATGATAATTTCGTAGCATAAATTTGGAAACATGTGCTCAGACTGGTAAAACATCTTTTCTCCTTCTTTCATGAAATTTTTCGAAGTGTAATTCAATTTTTTTGATGAATCAAGATGTTGGAAGGGTGTGCTTAGGTTGCATTCCTTTTAGAAGTTTGAACAAGATTTAATGGTTGAAATCAATGTGATAGTCCTCTGCACTAGTCGTTCATGACTATGAAAGGTTTTCTTCTTCTAAAATTCAAGCATTTTTAGGGATTGCTTAACATAAAAACCCTTAGAGTTCTTATAAACCTTCAAGATGCCTTGAAGAACTAGGTTTCTTTCTCAATCTTTCTCAATATGACATGTTGACTTCACTAAACTAGAATTTCAGTTGAAAGGATTAAACTTATGAGATTTGAAATTGAAAGGAAGATTAAATGGGTGTTCTTATTAGAAAACAATCATGCAAACTTGGATAAGTTACTAATTTTTCTTTTGAGTTCAAAGTTGTTCAAAATATTCCTTTCTCAATGAAGAAGATAAAAAGACTCTCCCTTGTTTTGTTATGAAGCTATGTCTCTTGGTATTTTAAAATGAAACTTGAAGAGATATATGGTTTTCAAAAGGGCCTATTAGATGTAAAGGAATCATGTCTTTGAAGTTCATAATTTGAATTTTTCATAGAATATAGAGAGACAAAGATCAAGCATGTGTGAAGACAAATAAATTGGAAAGGTGTTGAAAAGGTATGTAATTGGTCTTTAATTTATGATTACAAATATAGTGAGACAAAGATTGGGTGGGAAACGGTATTGTAAATATGGTAGTGAATGAGGGTGTCTATATTGTTATCATGATTATGAAGTACAAAAATAGTGACTGAGATATAGAGAAATAACAGAGTTGACAATTACTAGTATTGAGTGCATTGATTTAAGTACCAAAACATTGATATAAAAATCTGAGATATAGAGAACAAGGAACTTACAAACACTGAGTGAAAATATTGTGAACAAAGATAGAGTTATTTAAACTACAGTGACTTATAATGAATTTATTCTTAAGGAGGTAAATTAAAGGTGATTACAAGGGAATTGAAATTCCAACATAGTGAAGGTGATAGGCTTATGTGAAGTGCAAAATAGAGACTAAGATGAATTATAAATAGTAGATTGTTAATATATGATCATCATAAAATTTTCAGAGCATAAAATTGAAGATTGATCACATCTTGATTGTTCAAACTAAGTTGTAGCTTAGTAATATTATGGATTTGTTACTTCCTCACAGGTGGCAGCTTGTAGAAGGCCAGTGAGTGTTGACTAGATCATTTAAGTAATGTATTACTTCCTACACTAAGTTGAAGATGTAGTGGATAATGAGTTTGTAGCCTAAAATGTTGAGTTGTACCTCAACTAATATTTGTAAAAAATTTCCATATAGTGCATTGGTTCAGTGGGTTTCCCACTTAAAATTTATTGTCTCTTGTGTATGTGTGATGATATTTTTTTTCTTGAGTTTCTTTTCAGTTTATGTAATTAAACTAATTGGATTAAAAAAATTAATTGAACAATGATTCAACCCCACTCTCATTGTTCTAGTTTATAAAAATTGGTATCAGAGAAGGCCCTAGTAAAGTGAGTCTAACAACTCACAGGAGATCCAGTAAATTCAACTATGGCAAGAAATCAAGCTGCTAATGGCTTCTCTACCTCTAAAGAACCATTATTTAATGGGTCAAACTATGCCTCCTGGATTGTTAGAATAAAAACATGTCTGATGTTTATTGGACTTGATATCTTGTAATCAGTTGACAGTGGCTATACCATTCCAGAAACACCTCCCATTGATGCAAGAAAAAGAGAAGTTGAATACAATTCTAATTCCATGAATGTAATTCATTGTGGGTTAGCTTAGGCTGAGTTTATAAAATTTATGCAATGTAATACATCCAAAGAGATGTGGGACAAGTTGAAGACAATCTATGAAGGAGATAATATGGTAAAGATAGCCAAATTACAAACATATAGAGCATAGTTTGAAAGCATCAAGATGAAATAAGGTGAGAATATCTCTTTATATTTAAGCCAAATTACAAACATATAGAGCATAGTTTGAAAGCATCAAGATGAAATAAGGTGAGAATATATCTTTATATTTACATAGAGTTGATGAAATCATAAATCAGATTAGAGGCTTGGGAGAGAAGATACAATAAATTTTGAATTTACAGAAGGTGCTCATATCATTGTCTTCAAAATTTTATTTTAGGGTGTCAGCATTAGAGGAAGCTAAATACTTGACTACTCGGAATATGGATGAGCTTCATGGGATATTGACTACATCTGAGATTAGAGTAAGTGATTCAAAATCAGTGAAGAAGGAGGTAGTCTTTAAAGTAGATAAAGATTCACAAGAAAATAACAAAGCATATGATCTAACATGGACATATATGATGATAAAGTAGAAGCTATGTTTGTGAGGAAGTTGAAGATAGGTTCAAGAAAATATAAAGGTAATCTCCCATTCAAATGGTTCAGTTGTGGATAAATTGGTCACTTTGCTTCTAAATTTCCAAATAAACACAAAGAGGATGAGGAATCCTCTAATGAACAGAAGAAGAAATACAAGAAACAAATTGGGAAAAAGAAGTACTTCAAAAATAATAATAAATTCTATATAAAAGAAGGTTCATGTTGCTCACAGTCTAGTGACTCCAACATCTTTGAAAGTGATGATGAAGGTATGCATAATGATACTTTTTTTAAGGCCATTGAAATATCTAATGCAAGCAACTCTAAAGGAAAATTTCAGACCCATTATGATAGTTCAAATGAAGAATAAGCTGAGGTAAATTTTGAGGCTAAGTTAATAAGTTCTCTAGATGAAATAAAGCATCAAAAGAAGAGAAATAAAAAAATGAAAATCATGATGAAGGGTTATGAAGAGGAGGTTGGAATTCTTGAATAAAATCATAAAAAGGAAACTCAAGAACATGAAGAAATAATGGAGTTTTAAGCACATGTAAATAAAATTGAAGAGGCTTTCAAGATCAAATAGAAAGATCATTTTAAGCTCAAAACTAAGATGTAGTAGCTGCAAACTCATTTAGATCAAACCTCTGCAAAAATGAAAATGTACCATAAGTTTGAGAACAATACCGCTGATTTGAGTGATCTCTTGGATGCAAATGACAAATTTGGTTTGGGATATAAAGAGAAGAATGAAGATGAAAAATAAGCAAGAAAAAATATTTCTAAGATAAATGAAGAACCTCCTAAAGTCAAGAGAGTTGATTTCAAGAAGGAACAATATCAAAGAATAATTTAGGCCATGAGGTAGGCATATTCATTTTATGGATATTGTTTTACATGCAATGAATTTGGTCACATAGTTGAAAAATGTAGGATGTATTCTAGAGGTCATGGTAGGCACATGAATTCTTATCATGCAATAAACAAGGATGAGGTGATTTGTTACAATTATACAAAGTATGGACATATTACTAAGTGTTTTTATCAAATACCTCCACAACAGAAGAGGAATATATACAGATTTAAATTAGATCATACATGTACTAAGGAGAAAGGTTTGATAGAAAAAAAAACCTTCCATTCACAAACTTAAGATATGGAGTGGTACATTGAAAGTTGGTGTTCTAGCCACGTGACAATGAACAAGAGAAAATCCATCTCCTTAGAGGAAAATGTAGCTGACACAATGAGATTTGGGGATAACACATCAGCAAATATTGTCGAAAAATGTAAGTTAAGTATTCATAATGACAAAACAATAACTGAAAATGTGTTATAAGTTGAAGGTTGAAGACACAATCTTATAAGTGTCAATCAAATTTGGAAACAAGGATATATTGTTCTCTTTCACAATAAAGGTTGTGCCATAAGAAAAGATAAAAAATGCAAGGTGTTAGGAAAAGAAAAAAGAACAAAAAAACAAGTATGTGCTTAAGGAAGTAAACCAAGAAATTTTTTTCTCAAACAAAATAAATTATAGATGGCTTTGGCACAGAAGAATGGGACATCTAAATTTTGATAATCTTGTTAAAATCAGTTCTATGGGATGCACTACAAATATGCCTAAGATCGAAAAACCAAATAATAAACTTTGTAAAGCATGTCTCCATGGGAAACATACAATGATAAGTTTCAAAAGAAAAGAATACTCTACCACACAACCTTTAGAGTTGATTAATACAGACCTCGTGGGACCAACTAGAACTGAAAGCTTTTAGGGAGACAACTATTTTATGTAATTGATTGAGGAATTTAGTAGGATGACATGGGTTTCTTTTATAAACTAAAAATCAGATGCACTTGAAAAATTCAAAGCTTTCAAATCTCTTTTTAAAAATGAAAATAATAGGAAAATAAAGAGCTTAAGGTCTGATAGAGGAGGAGAGTTTTGGTCAGTTGAGTTTGATGATTTTTGTGAGACTCATGGGTTAAGAAGACAATTTTCAGCTGTAAGAAGACCTCAACAAAATGGGTTTGTTGAAAGGAAGAATAAAATAGTGCAGGAGATGGCTATAACCATGCAAAATGAAACAAAATTTCTTGATGGGTACTAGAGAGAAGTAATTGGTACAATAGTGTACATACTAAACATATCTCAAATCAGAATGCAAAACAAGAAAACACCATATGAGCTATGGAAAGGAGGGCCTACAAATGTGAATCATATCAGAGTATTTGTAAGTAAATCCTATATCAAAGGGGAAGAAGAAAATCTAGGTAAATTTGACTCTAGATGTAATGAAGGCATCTTCTTTGGATACTGAGTTGTTAGTACAGCCTATAGGTGCTATAAAAAGAGCCAAAATAAAATAGTTGATAGCAAAAAATTTATATTTGATTAGTCATGTTTAAATAAGATGAAAATTCATCCTAATGAAACTACACAAGCTACTGAAAATCAGAATGAAGAAGAAATTTCAAAAATTGAACATGAAGAAGAGAGTGAAGAAGAAGAGAGGCTCGACACCAAAGCACATTCCAGACAAGTCAAACTATATCATCCCTCAAGAAAAATCATAGGAAACAAAGAGGAAAGTGTTAAAACAAGAATGATGCTAAGAAATATTCAAAACCAAGAAGATATAGCTCTTTTATCTTAAATAGAATCAAAGAATGTAATGGAGGTAAGTAAGGATCAGCATTGGATAAAAGAAATGAATTAAGAGTTGGACAAAATTGAGAAAAATGAAACATGGGAGATGGTACCTAGGAAAAAATACAAGAATTTTATTGGAATTAAATGGGACTTCAATAACAAATTGAATGATAGAGGAGAGGTAACAAGAAATAAAGCAAGACTAGTTTGTAAAGGTTATACACAGGTAGAAGGAGTTGATTTTGATGAAAATTTTACTCCGGTGGCTAGGATGGAATCCATTAGAACATTCTTAGCATATTCATCTCATAAAGTATTAAAAGTATATCAAATGGATGTGAAATCATCCTTACTCAATGGGTACCTTAATGAAGAGGTATACAAAGAACAACTGGATAGTTTTACTCTTACTGATGATTTGGATTATGTGTGTAGGATTAAAAAGGAATTATATAGGATAAAAAAGCACCTAGAGCATGGTATAGCAAGTTGGATAAGTATCTAATTGAGAAAGGATTCAAGAAAGGTGTAGCAGATAGTGATTTGTACATTAAGGAAGAAAATTAGCACCTGTTAATTAGGGTTTTGTATGTTGATGACATCATTTTTGGAAGCAATAATGAAAGCATGTCACATGGTTTCTTTGAGGTAATGAAAAAGGAATTTGAAATGTCTATGTTAGGAGAGCTTTCATTTTTCTTAAGAATTCAAATTCTTAAGAATAAGGAAGGAATATTGATCTCACAAATAAATTATGTTAAGGATATGTTGAAGATATTTTAGATGGATCATTGCAAACCAGTTAGTACTTTTATGAAATTTCTAGAATTATGGAAATTATTTACAATAGACTGAAAATTAATTAAATCCATTTAAATTTTTCGTAAAAAGAGCAAATATTCACCAACAACATTGACCAATATTTATCAAATGATTATTAATTATTTTTCAATGAAACAAGGCCAAATCGAAATGATTTTTTACCAAAATTGAATTGCTAGAAATTTTATTTTAGACTGGGAAATCGAAGCAGCTAAAAAGGGGATTGATTCACCTTAATTAGTACCTTGAATTCTGTGCAATTTCAGAATTAAACTTCTTATATTATGGTGACTTGATTTAATAATTCAAATGAATTTTATTTGCACTTAGTAACTTAGATTTCAATCACATTCAAGTCGAACTAATAGAATAAAATAGAAAACTCAAAATTGGCACAAAAATATATTTAAAAAAATAATATTCTTTAAATATGAATTGTTTTAAGTCAAAATTGAAGGGATTTCCTCCTTCACAATGGACCTCACATGGGTTTTTTGTCCCAAATGGTGACATAATGAGATAATACTCTCAAAATCATATTTACAAATGAAAATTTTCATGTCCAAATGGCTTCCCTTAGTCCCCTATTTATACTTTTGAAAAGACATGGACACTCCCTTATCACCATTCATTATGCCCTTATAATTATTTATTTTTTCCTTAACTTGGCTGACCCATATATTCTATAATTACTTTATGAAAACAAATAAAATTATTAAATATTATAATGTTGTTATTCTCCTTGTTTTCCTTTTTCGGCCACGAAGAAGGAATGGCCAAAAAATATAAACTTGGTATTCTACGTTGGAAAAGGGACAATACAAATGTACACTCAGTAGAGGAGAGGATTCACCAGAGGTAAATCAGACTTTATATATGTCCATGATAAGCAGCCTTTTGTATTCCACAACATCAAGCCCTGACATTATGCAGGTAGCTGGTTTAGTAGGAGGATTTCAAGAGGATCCAATGGAAACTCATCTTCTAGAAGTGAAAAGAATATTCAGGTATCTCCTAGGAACATTAGATAATAGGCTTTAGTATCCAAAGTGTGATGAATTTCATATTAAGGCATTCACATATGCAAATTGGATAGGTAGATTGGATGAAAGAAAAAACACAACAGGTGGAGCTTTCTTTATTGGTAAATGTCTTGTCTCCTGGATAAGTAAGAAGCAGTCTCTCGTAGCTCTCTCCACTTGTGAAGCTGAATATATGGCAGGAGCTATTAATTGCACTCAAATTATGTGGATGAAGAAAACACTTGAAGATTACAAAGTGGAATGTGAAGAGAGAATTATCTTGTATTGTGATAGTACAAGTGTCATCAGTGTTTCAAACTACCCAGTGTTGCACTTAAAGATAAAGCATATCCCTATTAAGTATAATTTTCTAAGAGAACAAGTCAATCAGAATTAAATTAAGCTTGAGCATGTATCTATAAAAGAAGAGGTGGTTGATATAATGACTAAACCATTTCCTAGAGATAGTTTTGAATACCTAAGTTAGAAATTGGGCGTAACACCAGTCCCTAAAATTCGGTAATTATCTCAGAATGATAGGGGAAGTAGATGAGGTACCAAAGTTTCTCCAGGAGGGCTATTTTTGAGTCCAGACAAGGGGAGTTGGTTTTCTAATTCTAGGCACAAAACAAGTGGTCAAGTAGAGACAATAGAAGAAGGCTGATTTATCCTGATTTCTTCATTTATTCCTCTGAAGGAAGGTTGTATATGTTTAATAAAAAAAGAGTTTCAGAAAATATGAATCTCTTCAGACAAGAGAACAACATTTTCCAACAGGGAGTACCTACAAGGTATGATCATACTCTCTTTTTGTTGAATTATTCCTGAAAAATCAGTTTGTTGGGTTTGTGCATATTTTTCATAGATGTTAAAGGGTGAGAGAGTGTGCTAGAAACTTGTTTCATGGTTTGAGAATGTTAGCATAATAGTTTTTCATCAAGATTCAATGTTTTGCCATCAATGACAAAGGGGGAGATTGTTACAGCATGTTGCATTAGTGGTTATTTTCATTAATTTCAATGGAACTGATGGAAAAGTGAGAGTGAAAAAGCATGCATATATGGTTTCTCTCATGATGCTCAAAGGTTAAAGGTGGTTTCAAGAAACTTTAAGAAGGTTCCAGGTTGGTTTCAGGTACTACAAGCTCATTCTAATAGGTGGTTTGACTATGAAGTCAACATAAAGGTGATACGAGCATGGGAGAAGCCTTAGAAGAGAGTATAACACATTTTTAAGAAAAACTTAGGTTCATCTTAGCTCGAGGATTCAGATTTCAAAGTTGCATAGAAGTTGGTCTTGATACCAGAAAGTGTTAAAATAGGTAAATGAGATGGAATAGGATATTTCGTGCATATCTGTGAAAAATGGACTTAATGACCATGTATTAAGATGATTTTTTAAGCTCAAGGTCAAATTTCATCAAATTCTGAGAAGCTATGTGGATGTTATGTGAGTTTTACAAAAATAGACTTTTTGGAATCCGAATAAAAAGTTGTCTGACATCTTAATGCTCAAGAAACATTATAGTGCATCCTTCGGATAAGTAATATAAATATGTTTTATAGAGGACTCTAGGATTGATATAGTGAAAAAAATTTCAAGATATTTGGACATGTATTAAATAATTTATGATATTTCTTCAAACGGATTTCTTATTTCTTCTTAGGTAGCCTTATTAAAGAGTTGAGTTAAAATGATTTTTCTAAACTCTTGTCAAGTTTGTGAAGTATTGCTAGTGCTCAGAGATTAATGATTCATCCTCTATGCCATAGTAGGGACACTTTTGGACTTCAAGCATATTCTTTTTAGCTTGATCATTTCATTCTATGTCAAATCCTATTCATTCAAACAGGAGGATCAAATGTCATAGTCACAGTGTAGAGTCAAAAGTAACATTTGAAAGAAATAGTGGTCTTATTCCCTATCTAAAGATCAACTTGGAGTTGTTAAAGTCTTTAGAAGGATCATGAGGTGAATGTTGAAGCCCATATTCTCTACCTTCACCTGTTGGCTAAAGAAATGTTAAGAAAACAAGTCCTTATACTAAAGGAATAGTGTTTTGAATGCTTGATCAAAAGGTTTGTTAAAATTCATAATATGGGTAATAATACAGTGCTCAATTATAAATACTAAGGAAATTTGAAGTGAAAGTTGGGTAGGAAATGGTTTTTATTGTCTTTGTGAATGGTTTCCTCTGTGAAATCTATAACTATCAGTTTCAAGGGCTTGGATATCATGGAAAGGGATGTGTCATATGTCATGAGTTGATTAAGAAGGTTTTCATGAGCCCTTATGTAAAATTTCAAGCCTCTCCAAACTCTAAATTATTGAACTCATAAAGGAGCAATGTATTGCCAAATCACTATCCTGTGCACTATGTTTTTTAAACCTTCAACATTTTAGTGAGATTAAGGTTTGAAAATTTCCATTAGAAGGTGAAGAAGACTCCCAAGAAGTTGTTGTAATTTGAAATTTCATTATACATAAAAAAACTTGAGAAATAAAATGAATTTTTCATGCTCTCGGGTAGTGATAGTCAACCATAAGCTAGATTAGGGTTTCACAAAAACAATTTGTCCAAATTAGAAGTTTCCACCAATGAAAAAATCACAAAATTTTGACACAATATCAATGAGGGAATTTATGGTTGATTGGAAAAATAATTTTTACAAATAATCAAGTGTAGAATGATAATTTCGTAGCATAAATTTGGAAACACGTGCTCAGACTGGTAAAACATCTTTTCTCCTTCTTTCATGATAGTTTTCAAAGTCTAATTAAATTTTTTTGATGAATCAAGATGCTGGAAGGGTGTGCTTAGGTTGTAGTCCTTTTAGAAGTTTGAACAAGCTTTAATGGTTGAAATCAATGTGATAGTCCTCTGCAATAGTCATTCATGACTGTGAAAGGTCTTCTTGTTCCAAAATTCCAGCATTTCTAAGGGAGCGCTTAACACAAAAGCCCTTCAAGTTCTTTTAAACCTTCATGATGCCTTGAAGAACTAGGTTTATTTTTCAATATTGTTCAAGAGGACAAGTTGACTTCACCAAAATAGAATTTCATTAGAAAGGATCAAACTTATGAGATTTGACAGTGAAAGGATGATTAAATAGGATTTCTTCTCAGTAGACAAAAATTATGCAAAATTACAGAATTTAGAAAGTTTTCTTTTAAGTTAATTTTTTTTCAAAATAAGAGATAATTGTTAGGAAATAAGAGATAAAATATGCGGAATAATCCCTTACAGAATCACAACAGTAGAAACTAATATGCAAAAAATATTACAGATCTCAAATAAAAGTGTAGAATAAATAACACAACACAGAGAGACAATTTTTAAAGTGGTTCACCCAATTTGGGCCACATCCACGAAGAATCACTTGCTTAGATTTTATTACAAACCTCCATTCTCTCAATACAATACCAAGATCCGTTTGGAGCTATGCTCAACAAACTCTACAGAATTCACACCTGAATTCAAAACACATCTGCAATACTTTTGCTTGTCTATGTATCATATGCATAAGACAATATAAATAGACAATTTCTTAAGCAATTTGATATAAAACCATGGGTATCAAAACAATGAGTACCAAAAAAACCATGGGCCCAAAAACAGCCCATAACGGTTTGATGCGGGAGCATAACTTGCAGAGGCCATAACTTTTGATCCGACCGTTGGATCGTCCTGAAATTTTACAGGGTGGTAGATATACATTAGTACTATGCTGGGAACAATTTTGCTTGCAAGGTTGTGCTCATTTTGGCACGTTTTCGGGCTCGGATTCCGTCATCTAGTGGTCTAAAATTGGCTCCGAATGTTTTTTCTCCTTTTCTCTAGGTCTTAGAACTTTAATAACTTTTGTTGTGCTTTTCAGAATAAGTCCAAATTTCGCGTGAGCCCTAATTTATGAATGCATATTTGGCACGCAAATTTTGGGGTAAATCCAAGTTGTTTTGCATTTTAGGGTTTTTTGGCATTTTAGGGTTTTTGGCATTTTAGGGTTTAGAGTAGTCTTGAAATAAAAGGAGAATGGTAATGATGTAATAGATCAGTGTGAATTCCAGAATGAGAAGTAAGCTATTGTGAAACTCCTGTTTTTATTTTTATGAGAGTAAAAAAAGGTTTTTTTTTGAAAATTTCCATAATAACGGTAGAAGACTCCCCAAAGTTTTGTATTTGAATTTCATTATACATAAACATAACTTGAGAAATAAAATGAATTTTTCATGCTCTCGGGTAGTGATAGTCAACCATAAGCTAGATTAGGGTTTCACAAAAACAATTTGTCCAAATTAGAAGTTTCCACCAATGAAAAAATCACAAAATTTTGACACAATATCAATGAGGGAATTTATGGTTGATTGGAAAAATAATTTTTACAAATAATCAAGTGTAGAATGATAATTTCGTAGCATAAATTTGGAAACACGTGCTCCAGACGGTAAACACAGCTTTTTTCCTTTTTTCTCGTTTTTTCTTTTTTTCCTCCTTCTCATGATGTTTTCAAAGTCTATTATGTTTTGGGATGATCCGATGCTGGAACGGGATGTGCTTAGGTTGTAGTCCTTTTCGAAGTTTGACAATCTTTACTGTTGAAAGCATGTGATAGAGTCCTCTGCAATCGTCGTCATGACTGTGACAAGGCTCCTTGTCCAAATCCAGCATTGTCTAAGGGGCGCTAACCAAAGCCCTTCAATTCTTTTTAAAAACCTTCTGATGCCTTGAGAACTAGTTATTTTTTCAATATTGTTCAAGAGGACAAGTGACTTCACCAAAATAGAATTTCATTAGAAAAGGATCACTTATGAAATATTTGGCCTGAAAGGGAGGATTAAAGAGGATTTCTCTCTCAGATAGACAAAAATTAGGCAAAATTACAGAATTAGAAAGGGTTCCTTTTATTTATTTTTTTTCAATAAGAGATAAAATTGTTAGGAAATAAGAGATTAAAATATGCGATTAATCCTACAGAAGCAACATAGAAACTAAATATGCCAACAGAATTACAATCTCAGAAAAGTGTAGAATATAACACAACACAGGAGACCAAATTTTTAAAAGTGGTTCACCCATTTGGGCCATCCCACGAAGAATCCTTCTTAGATTTTATTACACACCCTCCCTTCTCTCATACAATACCAAAAGCCTTTTGGACTAATCCTCACAAACTCTACAGACTTCCACAACCTGAATTCAAAACACATCTGCAATCTTTTGCTTGTTCTATGGATCACATATGCAAGAAGACAATAGCATAGACATTTCTTAGCAATTTGATATAACACCCTGGTACAAAAACATGAGTACCAAAAAAACCTGGCCCAAAAACAGCCATACGGTTTATGCGGGAGCTAACGTGGCAGAGGCCTACTTTTGATCCGACGTTGGAATCGTCCTTACATTTTTCCAGGGTGGTAATATCCAGTATACTTGCTGGGCATTTTGGCTTGTCAGGTTGTCTCATTTGGGCACGTTTTCGGGCTCGATTCCGTCTCTATGGTCTAAAATTGCTCCGAATGTTTTTTCCTCTTCTCTCTTATTTCTCTCCTTTTCTCAGTTATTAGACTGTATAACTGTTTGGTGCTTTGCATAAAGTCCAAATTTCGCGTGAGCCCTAATTATGGAATGCTATTTGCACGCAATTTTTGGGTAATCCAAGTTGTTTTGCATTTTTAAGGGTTTTTTGGGCATTTTAGGGTTTTGGCATTTAGGTTTTAGTCTCTTGAATAAAAGGGGCATGGTATGATTTTTAATAGTTCTGTGCATTCCATCATGCGACGACGCTATTGTGAAACTCCTGTTTTTATTTGCAAAGTTTAATGTGTGTTTTGGAGGTCTTGTCATCACACCTTGCATCTGGATTCACATCATTGGTATCAAGCTGGATTTTTTTTGATTGCGGAATAATTCAGGTAACCTCGTTCTTTTTCTGTGTTGTTTTTACCTCTGTTTTTTATTACCTGGTAGACGTGGAGGGAGGTTTTGCCAATGAATAGGCCTAGGCAGGAGCTCCGATACCAAATTGCTGACTCAACTGGGGAGTTACCCGCCGAGAAGAGACAGCAATGGTGCAGCCAGATAGTGATATTGAATAAGGACCATTATGATGAGGAGGGATGAAGAAAAATGAGAGAGACGAAGAACAACCTTGAATGAGAGACATTTGAGGCGGATTATCAATGCTTTAAGGGAAAGATGACGCTCAGATTAATGTTCCTGATTATGGTGGAGGTTTCAACCGAGAGTGATTGACTGGTTAATCGCATGGAAAATTCTTAGTGGAAAACCCTTTCAGAGGGGAGAAGGTTAAGTCCCTGCATCACCGAAGTTAAGCTGGACATGCATTGATCTGTGTGGGCTCACCTACACAAGAAGACAAGGATGGAAATGGGAAAGATCCGAACTGAATAAAATGGTAAAGAGCTGAAAGAAAAAGTTTCTTCCTGAGATTATGCTCCGCACTCTTTCGAAGGTGTCAAAACCTAAGGCAGAGGATCTCAGCATTGAGGGTATACGAATAATTTTACAAGTTATCAATCCGTGGGGAAAGGGGTCGGAAGAACAAAAGGCTACCGGTACATAAATGGGTTTGAGTTACACCATACAGAATGAGTTGAGTATGCCCGGCTCCAGCCTAGATGATGCTTATCAACTTGCTTAAAGCAGAGGAAAGAACAGAGGATTAATTTTAGAGAGTGGGAGAGGTCCATCATCATCTCCAATAGGTAGTGTTAGATTTATCTACAAGGTAATCCTCTAATACGACGGCAATGAGATTTGGTCAAAGCCATGGTAACTCCACAAGAGGTGGTGGATTTCCAAGAGGGGAAGAGGTTTAAATGGAGGCGGGCCTGGAATAGCCCCCAAGCTATATAACCCAAAAAAAATTGTCTTTTTTTTTTTACAGATGTGTGAAGAGGGGCACAGAGCTTTGAGTGTCCGCAATCCTCACAAGAATAGATGGCAAGGAAAAAACCACGAGTAATCTGGTTGAGCATGAAGAGGAAGAGAAAGGAGGTTCTGCAGGACTTGGGTGAAACCCTCATGATAAGGAGGGACGATGATTGTCCCAAGGAGGAGAAAGAACGTGATGTTGCTGAGCTGATTCATGGCTTCGAACAAATATATTTCGAACAAGATGCACCATCTGGAGGAAGGTATGTAAAATTATTATTGATGTGGTAGTTGTGAACAATATGGTTTTCAAAACTGTAATGGTTGATAAACTGATCTGAGCTGTGACAAGCACCCATATCCCTATCGTATATCATGTTCAAGAAAGGAAATGAGTAACCATAGGAGTAAAAGATGCCTTATAAGTTTTCAATTGGGAATACCTACAGGGATGAGGTGTGGGTGTGATGTTATCCCCAAGGGATGCATGTCCATATATTACTGGGTAGGCTTGGCAATACGATAGAAAGAGTTACACATGATGGGGGGAAAAATACATATACCTTTTGGAGGATGGTGTAAGGGTGGTCTTATTACCCTTCAAGGAAGAAGAAGAGTGAGGGCTTGTTGTGGCTACAAAAGAGTTTGTTACAGAAATGGAAGAAGCTGGATGTTGTTAGCACTAATGTCAAAGAAGCGGGAGAAAGAAGGCCTTTAATATAACCTATTGCAGCGAAAAGATACTAAAAGAATACAAAGATGTCCTACCAGATGAGCTACCAGATGGGTTACCCCCAAAGCGAGATATTCAACACCATATTGATTGGATCCCAGGATCGGCCCTTCCAAACCAGGCAGCCTAGTCGATGATTCGACACAGAGGTGAAAGAGTTGAAAGATACAAGTGAACAGATCTAATACACAAATGGTTAGTGAGAGAAAGCATGAGTCCATGTGCAACTCCAGCATTATTGACTCCCAAACAAGATTGGGACTGGAGAATGTGTGTAGACAGTAGAGCCATAAAACAAGATCACGATTAAGTATCGGTGTTTCCATTCTGCAATTGGATGATATGATGGATGTGCTAGCGGAGGCCCGATATTTATAGCAAGATTGACCTACGAGTGGCTACGAACCAGATCCGAATCCGTGAAGGGATATGGAAAACTGCTTTTAAAAAACAAAATATGGATTATACGAGTGGATGGTGATGCCATTTGGGCTATCTAATGCACCCAGTACATTCATGAGGTTGAGATGAGAGAGTATCCGAGAATACATGGTAAAGTTTGTTGTTGTCTATTTTGATGATATTTTGAGATTTAGTAAGACAGTGGGAAGAAACACTTGTTACATCTGAAATTGGTGCTAGACTTGTTATGTAAGAGAGTCTATATGCAAACGTAAAGAAGTGTAGATTCCTTCAGAAGAGTCTTGGTTTTTTGGGAGTTGTCATATCAGGGGATGGAGTGAGGATGGGATGAGGAAAAGTAAAGGCAATTCTGGAATGGTCTTTCCAAGGAATGTGACAGAGGTTCGAGTTTTCATGATTTGGCAACTTTTATAGGAAGTTCATCAGGAATTTCAGTAGCATTGTTGCACCCCATAACAGAGTGCACAAAAGGGAGGAGTTTGTATGGACTAAGGCAGCAACAGATAGTTATTGAATTGTTGAAGGAAGAAATTATCAGAAGCACCTATTTTGGTATTGCCAGATGTTAGCAAGGTCTTTGAGGTTGACTGTGATGCCTCACATGTTGGGATTGGAGCTGTGTTGAGTCAAGAAGGACGACCAGTGGGCATTCTTCAGTGAAAAAGCTAAATGAAGTCAGGAGGAAATATTCTACTTATGATGTGGAATTTATGCTATGTTCAGGCAGGCACTAAGGACTTGAGACATTACTTGGTAGGCAAAGGAATTTGTACTCTTCACTGACCATGAAGTCCTTGAGGTATGTAAACACACATAAGAAACTAAATAGTAGGCAATGCAAAATGGGTTTCATTTTTGCAAGAATACACTTTTGTTTTAAAGCATAAGTCAGGTAAGCAGCATCAGTTGCTGAGTCCTTGAGTAGTCGTGTAGCCCTTTTGACAAACAATGGAAAATAAGTCCTAGGGGTTGAGGCAGTTAAGGAAATTGTATGAAGGTGATCCTATTTGGGTGATGTTCAGAAATCTAAGGAGCCTACAGTAGGTAGTGATGCTTTGATTATTGATACAGGATGGTTATTTGTTTAGGGGAAACAATTGTGCATCCCTGCTGGTTCAATGAGAGAAAATATTATAAGAGAATTGCATAGTGGAGGGTTGGCTGACACTTTGGGTATAAAGTAAGACAATTTCCTCTTGTCGTAGAAAAGTATTATTGGCCAAAGGTAAAGAGGGACATCAGTAGGGTTGTAGCAAGATGTAGAGTGTGTCAAATGGCTAAGGGTCATGCACAGAATACTGGGTTGTAGTATGCCATTGCCTATCCCTACCAGGGCCATGGGTTGATCTGAGTATGGATTTTTGTGTTAGGGCTTCCTAACACACAGTGAGGGAATGATCCTTCTATATTGTTGTGGTTGATAGATTCGCTAAGATGGCACATTTATTTCGTTGTAAAAAAACTAATGATGCTTCCAGAATTACAGATTTGTTTTTTCAGAAGTGGTTCGAATTGCATGGAATTCCAAAAACGATCACTTCAGATCGGGACACCGAAGTTTTTGAGTCCTTTTGGAGGACTCTGTGGAAGAAAATTTGGGGACACACTACAGTTCAGTAGTGTCATATCACCCCCAGACTGATGGGCAGACTGAAGTAGGTGAACAGAAGCTTGGGAAAATCTCCTACGTTGTATAGTTGGAGAAAAGCCAAAAACAATGTGGACTTAGCTTTACCTCAAGCTGAGTTTGCATATATAGCTGCGATAACAGGTCAACAAAGGAGGTCTCCTTTCCAGATTGTATATGGTAGGAAATCCAAAGGGGGTCCTTGATCTAATTGTTCTACCAGGTGAAGATGAACTAGTGATGATGCAGAAGCATTTGCAGACACATTCTACAGCTACAAAGATGAAGTGAGGGGAAAAAGCTGAAAGTGAGTAATGCACAATATAAAAAATGGCTGCAGATCCAGTAGGAGAGTAAGTGTATTGAAGAGGAGATATGGGTGATGGTTCATCTTAGAAAAGAGAGGTTTCCAAAGGGAACATATATAAACTCAGTATAAGAGATTGGGCCATGTAGGATTCTGAAGAAAATGAGTGGTAATGCCTACAAGGTGGAGTTACCTGAAAACTTTGCTATCTCACCAGTTTTTAATGTTTCTGATTTATATAAGTTTCCAGGTCATGATGAAAATGTTGCAGAGGAGGAAGAAATAAACTGGAAGAAACAGGTGCCGAAGGAGAAAAAGGAGAGGGTAATGCGTGTCTTGAACCAAAAGACAATCACTACTAGACAAGGGAGCTACAACAGATATTTGGTACAGTGGGAAGGTTTGCAACAAGAAGAAAACACTTGGATTCCTGAGTGGGAGCTGAGGAAAATTGACAGTGCAAAATTAGATGAGTTCCGTCAACAGAATTTGCAGGAGCTGAATTCTTTTCAACCAGGGGAGAATGATGCGGGAGCATAACTTGCAGAGGCCATAACTTTTGATCCGACTGTTGGATCGTCCTGAAATTTTACAGGGTGGTAGATATACATTAGTACTATGCTAGGGACAACTTTGCTTGCAAGGTTGTGCTCATTTTGGCACGTTTTCGGGCTCGGATTCCATCATCTAGTGGTCTAAAATTGGCTCCGAATGTTTTTTCTACTTTTCTCTAAGTCTTAGAACTTTAATAACTTTTGTTGTGATTTTCAGAATAAGTCCAAATTTCACGTGAGCCCTAATTTATGAATGCATATTTGGCACGCAAATTTTGGGGTCAATCCGAGTTGTTTTGCATTTTAGGGTGTTTTGGCATTTTAGGGTTTTTGGCATTTTAGGTTTTAGAGTAGTCTTGAAATAAAAGGAGAATGGTAATGATGTAATAGATCAGTGTGAATTCCAGAATGAGAAGTAAGCTATTGTGAAACTCCTGGTTTTATTTGCAAAGGTGTTTATGTGTGTTTTTGGAGGTATTTCAACCTCTTGCAGCTGGATTCACATCACGGTTACCCATTACCCATGGGTTAATAAACCACCCATGAAAGTTTACTTCAAGGGCTTCGCCCCAAACCCCCCTGACTCGCTCACTGGTGAGCGGGACCGCCATAAAAATACCTGAGTGTAACACATAGAAGGTGTACCACACTCTAACATGAAAATAGGCTCCACAAACATAACAGTCTCCCACTTGGAGACTGATTTTCACTGAGAAATCTTCTCAACCCTTCACTATCATCCGCAAAGGCCAACCAAAGCTAAACATAGCTTTAGTTTATCCCTTGTGACCACCTTGGTCATCATGTCTATAGGATTCTGACTGGTATGAATCTTCTCTAACTTCAATTTATCTTCCTCCAAAGCTGTCCTGATGAAGTGATATCTCAACTGTATATGCTTCATCCTAGAGTGGAAAGCAGAGTTATTAGCTAGGTGTATAGCACTCTGACAATCATTATGCAGCTTACATTCTTCCTGCTTATGCCCTAACTCCTCAAATAATTGTTGTAACCAAATCATCTCTTTGCTTTCCTCTATAGCAGCAACATACTCAACCTCCATGGTTGATAAAGCCACCAACTTCTATAGTCGTGAAATCCAACTCACTGTTGTCCCACCTACAATGTAAATATAACCTGTTGTGCTTCTCCAGCTGTTAACATCTCCAACCATGTCTGAATCTACATAGCCACGTAAAGTGGTGTCTGATCCACTGTAGCACAAAATTGTCCCCATGGTCCCTCTCAAATACTGAAGGATCCACTTTACTACTTGCCAATGTTGTTTACCTGGATCACTCATAAATCTACTCATAGCTCCCACTGCATGGGAAATATCAGGCCTAGTGCACACCATAGCATACATCAAACTACCAGCCACTTATGAGTAAGGTACTTTGGACATATGGTTTATTTCCTGCTCTATCTTGGGACACTGCTCCTTTGATAACTTAAAATGGCCTGCCAAAGGAGTCCCAACCGATTTAGCATCCTGCATGTTAAACCTATCCAATACCTTCTTAATGTACTCTTCATGAGATAAAGTCAGCTTCCATTCCTTCCTATCCCGAGTTATCCTCATACCAAGGATTTTTCTAGCTGCCCCCAAATCCTTCATATCAAAGGATTCATTTAGTTGTTTCTTGAGTACTTTTATTTCCTGCATGTTTTTACCTGCAACAAAAATTTCATCAACATACAAACACAGGATAATATAACTTCCATTCTCAAATTTCTTTGTATACATGCAATGGTCAAAATGACATCTAATATAACCTTGCTCCATCATGAAGCTATCAAAATTATTATACCATTGATGTGGAGTTTGTTTCAGGCCATACAAGTTATTCTTTAGTTTGCATACCATCTCCTCTTTACCTTTGACTTCATATCCTTCTGGCTACTACATATATAGCTCCTCCTCCAAATCACCATGAAGAAATGTAGTCTTTACATCTAACTATTCTAAGTGCATGTCTTTTGTTGCCACTATTCCAAGAACAGTTCTAATAGAAGTCATTTTTACTATAGGAGAAAAAATATCATCAAAATCTATATCGTGTTTCTGTGTAAACCCCTTGACCACCAACTGATCCTTATATCTTTTATTTCCTCCTTCTTCATCTTAAACTCTGTAGACCCACTTTTTTTACAATGCTCTTTTTCCTTCCGGTAGCTTCACCAAATCCCAAGTCTAGTTCTCCATGAGAGACTTATGCTCCTCATCCATGGCTTACTCCCACTTCTTAATGGCATCTACTTGCATTGATTCATCAAAGCTCTATGGATCTCCACTATCAGTGAGTAATAAATAATAAAGAGAAGGAGAAAAACATTCAGGTTCTTTTCTAACCCTAGAAGACCTCCTCACTGTAGGAGTTTGGGGTTCCTGTTGAGTAGGTTCCTGAATTGATTCATGGGTCACTTTCCCATCCAGAAGATCCTCTACCACTGCATATTCTTTCTAAGATTCTTCCTTGTTTTCCTACAACTGTTGCTTATACATGATTTCTCATTAAAGACCACATCCCTAGACTGAATGATTTTCTTGTCTTTAATACTCCAACATTTAAATCCAAAGTCATCACCACCATAACCAATAAAAGTGCATTTTTCTGATTTAGCCTCTAGCTTGGTCCTATTATCCTTGTCAATATGAACAAACACCTCACATCCAAAGACTCTAAGAAATGATTAATGACTTTCTTACCAAACCAAGCCTCCTCAGGTATGCCTCCATCCAAGGTACTTGAGGGTCCTTTGTTTATCAAGTACACAGCTGTGCTCACCGCTTCTGCCCAAAAATAAAGAGGTAGTCATGTATGTATCCTCATGTTCCTAGCACGTTCCATTATTGTTATGTTCATCCTTTCTGACACCCCATTCTGCTGTGGGGTTCCTGGAACCATCTTTTTCCTATGGATTCCATTCTTAGAAAAATAATAATCAAATTCATTACTGCAATACTCCCCTCCATTATCTGACTTGAGACATTTTAACTTAAGGCCGGTTTCATTCTCTACCAAGGCTTTCAATTTTACAAAAGTATCAAATACATCAGATTTGTTTCTAATACAATAAACCCAAACTTTTCTTGTTGCATCATGAATAAAAGTAACATAATAACTTGAAACCCCAAGAGATGATACCTGGGCCGGCCCCCACATATCAGAATGTACCATCTCTAACTTACTCTCTTTCTTCATAGGTCCAACCTTGAGAAACCTTACTCACTTTTGTTTCTCATATATGCAGTTCTCACAGAAATCCAAACCTGTTTCTATATATCCAGGTAAATTCTTCTCTATGATGTCCATGCCCTTATGGCTCATATGAATGAGCCTATAGTGCCATAATATTGTATCTGCATTTGAAGCCACAAGATTACAATCATTAGTACTATCAGTGGTTAAATATAAGGTTCCAACCTTCTTACCTCTTGGCACCACAAGAGCACCCTTGGTGACCTTCCAAGAGTCAGTTGTAAATATCATAGTATAACCATCACTTCCCAATTTTCCTGTCGATATCAAATTTCTCCTTAATGTAGGCACATGTCTGACAACCTTTAATAGCCATGTATTCCCATTCTGCATCTTAACCTGAACAGAACCATTTTCCAACTATACTGTAAGGCTCATCATCACCAAGAAAAACATGCCCAAAATCCCCTTGAACATAATCAACAAAATAATGCCTATGTGGAGTAGCATGAAAAGAAGCCCCTGAATCTAAAACCCAAGATTCATTAATATTATGCAAAGAAATAATCAAAGCATCCTGACATATATTACCCGATGCCACATTTTCCTCCTTGTTTTCTTCCTATTGTTTCTTCTTATCCCGAAGCTCCCAATAGTCCTTTGCATGCCCATACTTTCCATAGTTCCAACATACAATCTTGCTCTTGGATTTTGACCTTGCTTGATCTTTCAATTTTCCATGGTTTTCTCTATTCTTCTGTCTCCCTCTAGTTTCTACTGTCAAAGCATTCCCTAAAGTAGAAGATTCTCCAAAGCTTTTTATTTGCATTTCCTCGATTAGAATCACCCCTACAATATCCTCAAACTTCAATTTTGAGTTATCTGGAACCAAGTTGCTTACTTCCATTACCAGGCTATTCCAACTTTCAGGTAAAGAGAATAGAATTAATAAATCCCTAACTTCTTCATCAAATTCTATTGTAACCGAAGCTAGCATATTCACAACCATATTGAAATCATTTAAATGATCTGCTATTGAACTATTCTTAGACATCTTCATATTAAACAACTTTTTCATCAAAAATATCTTATTAGAGGCAGAGGGTTTTTCATACAACTTCCCTAATGCATCCATCAGTTCTTTTGTAGTCTTTTCCTTTGAAACATTAAATAATACCGAAGATGCAAGACACAGCCAAATCATTCCAAGTGCCTTCCGATCCAACATATCCCATTCCGCATCTGTCATACTCGAGGGTTTGTTCACCTTCTCAGAAAGCGGAGTATAAAGATCCTTCTGATAAAGGTAATATTCCATCTGCATCTTCCAAAGAATGAAATTCTGCTTGTTGAATTTATCAACCCTAGATCTTCCATCATCTGTCATAGCTCCCACTCAAGATAAAAATTTCCCTTCGATTCAACACTTCAGCAAACCAAACCAGGTTCTGATACTAATTGTTAGGAAATAAGAGATAAAATATGTGGAATAATCCCTTACAGAATCACAATAGTAGACACTAATATGTAGAAAATATTACAAATCTCAAATAAAAGTGTAGAATAAATAGGAAAACATAGAGAGACAAGATTTAACATGGTTCACCCAATTTAGGCTACATCCACCAAGAATCACTTGCTCAGATTTTATTACAAGCCTCCACTCTCTCAATACAATACCCAAATCTGTTTGGAGCTATGCTCAACAAACTCTATAGAATTCACACCCGAATTCAAAATGCATCTGTAATACGTTTGCTTGTCTATGTATCATATGCATAAGACCATATAAATAGATAATTGCTTAAGCAGTTTGATATAAAACCGTGGGTATCAAAACCATGAGCGAAAACCGTGGGTATCAAAACAATGGGTACCGAAAAAACCATGGGCCCAAAAACAGCCCATAACGGTTACCCATTACCCATGGGTTAATAAACCACCCATGAAAATTTACTTCAGGGGCTTCGCCCCTGAACCCCCCTGACCCGCTCCCCGGTGAGTGGGACCGCCATAAAAATACCCGAGTGTAACACATAGAAGGTGTACCACACTCTAACATGAAAATAGGCTCCACAAACATAACAGAAATCAATGTGATAGGCCTTTGCAATAGTCATTCATGACTGTGAAAGGTCTTCTTCTTCCAAAATTCAAGCATTTCTGAGGGAGTGCTTAACACAAAAGCCCTTCGGGTTCTTTTAAACCTCCATGATGCCTTGAAGAACTAGGTTTATTTTTCAATATTGTTCAAGAGGATAGCTTGACTTCACCAAACTAGAATTTCATTGGAAAGGATCAAACTTATGAGATTTGACAGTGAAAGGATGATAAAATAGGATTTCTTCTCAGTAGACACAAACTATGCAAAATTAGAGAATTTAGAAAGTTTTCTTTTAAGTTAAAATTTTTTCAAAATATTCCTTGCTCGATGAAGAGGATGAAAAGACTCTCCCTTGTCTTGTTGTGAATTTATGTTCCTTGGTGTTCTAAAATTAAACTTCAAGAGCTAAATGGTTTTCAAAAGGGCCTATTAGATGTAAATCAATAATGTCTTCAAAGTTTAGAATGTGACTTGTTGTAGAATATGGAGAGACCAGATCAAGCATGTGTGAAGAAAAGAAGATGGAAAGGTGTTGAAAATGTGTGTAATTGTTCTTTAATTTATGAGTACAAATACAGTGAGATAGAGATTGGGTGGGCAACAATATTGGAAAGAGGGTAGTGAATGAGGGTGTCTTTATGTTATCATGATTATGAAGTGTGAGAAATGGTTATTGAGATATAGAGAAAGAACAAAGTTGATAGTGAGTAGTAGTGAGTGAATTGATTCAAGTACCAAAATAAAGATATAAAAATCTGAGATACAGAGAACAAGGAGTTTGCAAAAAGTGAGTGAATTTTTTTAGAACAGAGATACAGTAATTTAAACTACAATGATTTACAGTTAATTTATTCTTAAGGAGGTAAATTAAAGGTGATTGCAGGGGAATAGATATTTAAACATAGTGAAGGAGATAGGCTTATGTGAAGTGAAAAATAGAGACTAAGATGAATTGTAAAGAGTAGAGTGTTAATCTAGGATCATCATCATATGTTTAGAGCATAAAATTGAAGAGTGATCATATCTTGATTGTTTAACTTGATTTATAGATCAATAATATCAAGGAGTTGTTACTTCATTATAGGTGTTAGCTTCTGGAAGGTCAGTGGGTGTTGACTAGATCATTTAAGGAAGTTGTTGCTTCCTACGCCAAGTTGAAGCTTTAGTGGATAGTGAGATTATATATATAAACCTTGAGTTGTAGATAAACTAATGTTTGTAACAATTTTCCATATATTCCATTGGTTCAATGGGTTTTTTTCCCAAATCGGGTTTCCCACTAAATTTTTTTTTCTCCTGTGTATGTGTGATGATATTTTCTTTCTTGATTTTCTTTTCAGTTTAAGTAATTGAAATAATTGGATTAAAAATTTGAATTGAACACGTAAACACCCCCTTAAAGTGTTCTAGTTTCTAACCTACATAACTCAAGTAACCAACAAGTTCCTTAAATCACATGTTAACTAATCAATAAATTCTTCAGTGAGTTGCAATGAATAATCATATCTATTTTTAGTTATCTCCTGGTCCTTCATGTTCTAGTTGTATTTTCCTCTTCAATGACACGTATTTACTTGGAGTGTCACCATTCACATTTCAAGAGATCTTCATAATAATGGATTATTTGTCATAGGTGATCTCCTTTGGCTACGGATGAGTGGTTACAGCTGGTTCCTCAGCTATATTAGAGTCTCTTTGCTACATATAAGTTGTTGTATATAACAAGTTTCTTACAAACAAGAGTGGCACCACACAAAGCATCATTAAAACAACTTATTTAAATCAAGAGAAAAATGCATAATCAAAATAAAAAATATATAAAGGTAATTATTTATAACTATATTAATCAGTATTTGTGTCATAAATTCAGGTTATGATGATAATGTTCAATAGTATAACTAGCTAATAAAAGGACACAACTTCACTGGATTAACAAAATTACAAAAGATGAGTTATTTATAAAGTAAATATAAACAAATCATCACACCCCTAGACTTAATTCCTTAAGTTTCCTCATTTAAGTGGTTCAATTACCTGATGTTTGATGTTGCATTCATGTCTGAAATCAAATGGAGTATCTATCCCTTCTAGTTTTGCGAAGAAGTAACCATCATTTATCCTTAAACTATGCATAACTCTTCTCTGTATCATTTTATTTAGTGGTATGTCCCCTGTCCATGCCAGTATTAGAAATTGGAAGATTGGGGGATGATAGCCTATTAGAAACTATGTATTTTCATAATCAATAGAAATTTCAATGTATGCATTCACTTTTCTTAGATTTGGCATGATGTTAGGATAAGAGTGCATCTCTTTCTATTGCAGTTCAGGAGACATCTCATTCCAATGCATCTTGCATGCTTGTGTCACCTATATCCCATGGTCTTTAATCTTGTCCCTAACTTCCTCATGTGTCGATTTCCTCATTTTCCATACTCTTCTAATTTCCTTCTTCTTCATATACTATACATACTTCTCTACAACTTCTTCAATTTTTGTAGCATCATCCCTAACCATCATTGGTTGTACCTTCTCCAAATGCTTGTATTCCTCCATTTTTGTTTCCCTATCCAACTCATTCATAAAAAAATAAAAAAATCCGTTAACCTGAACATCTACAATGTATAGGATTGCAATATAATCCCTATCATACTCAAGAGCATAGTTATACATGTTGAGTCCACATAATAGAAGATGTATTTCATGAGGATTGTTTAGATATAACCTAAAGAAGTTATTAGATCCACTGATATCATATGGTATCTTAGAATTGATGCATGTGAGTTTGAGTTGCAACATCTTATCTTTTAATAAAATAGCATGAATATTGGAGGGAGTCCTACATTTGAATATTTCATGGGCCATGTGAGGGGTATCCTCTTGCTTTTTCTTTATCTTTTAAATTTATCTGTATTTTTCCTCAAGTTCTTGTTTGTGCTGGAAGATGATTTCTTCTTTTTCTGTTTCTCACTTTCCTTTTAACCTATTAACATAGGTTTTAAATTGATTCATCAAGTAATAAATGTCAGGAAACATTGTTTTTGTGGCCATTTCCTTGCATATAATTCTTCTTATAATTTCCTCAATAATAATTTTTGGGTTACGTGGTACTACATCCATCTATTATTCACTGACATGTGGTGTTTTCTCTAAAAATGGTGGTGTTTGCTTAAAACATTTCTCAATTGCATCAGCCTCAACCATAGGAGTGTGTTCTTTTACTATTTAAACTTATACAGACATCTTCCTTTCATCAATTACATGTACCAGGTGCTCAATGAATTCCTCAATATCTTGGGGCATGTGTTCTTGTTCAATTTGTTCACCAATTTATTATTCTACATGAAACGTCTGGTCAGTTTCCTTTTCAATTCATTCTACCATCTTCTCCTCATAACCTTCTATTTCAAAAACTATCTCATCTATATGAGCTTCCTCTGTATGCTCCTTTATGGATTCATCATGGTATCCATGTCCATTTTATCCTCCAACTTCTTCATTTTTTTCTACATGAACCTCCATTACACACACAGTCCCCACATTCTAAGATTTCTCTTCTTATCCCTCCATGGGTTTATCAAGGCATTTTTAATCATAAAATGTAGCATCAATACCTCCCTACACTATTTCCATGGGCTTAATGTTCTCCTTTACAGCTTCCATATCACTATCAAGTGATATGATCTGTATTTTTGTTGCCTTTAAGGTTTTTTCCTTTTTTTTTAGCCTATGAGAGTGCCTTGGTGGTGTAGCAGTGGACTTGGAAGACTTAATTTTACCCTTGGAGGTAGATTACTCCAATTTCAGGACTAGAGAATTCTAGGAGGGTTTCAGGAACAAAAATTTTGTAAGTTATTCTGAGTAGATGGTAAATTCTAAAAAAGTAAGGGGCTCTTTAGGCTAGGAGGTTGTTGTTGCAGGCTCAGTTATATGTGTGGAAGATCTCTCATTTATTTTTCTTGTCTTACGCCTATTTCCCAATAATTCATCAATACTTCTATCCCTTGCAAAATCTTCTCACTTTATCTAAGGATAATCCCTCTGTGGGGTGTGATTTACCATTAAGGTGATGAGACAATGGTGTGATAGTGAAAATTTTCCCTTTTGTTCCTCTCTAGTCATCATCTACAATATCTAATTCATGAAATTGGGTATATTCACTTTTTTGTTGTTCTTTAAGTGATTCAAAAATTTGAACTGAATTGTATTCAACCTAGAATATCTTCCCTCATAGGTAAATTCGTTAATTACATAATTGAAAACCTCATCCCATAATGGGTTAAGGGAAGTTCTTTGTATACCTTGTCTATCAGTGATGAATGCATAGCCATCATATGTAAATTCTCTCCTTGCTTCCTCTAGGTTAACCTTCTCTGGAAATGGTTCTCCCTAAGCAGGTAGGCTAGTTATCTCTGCTAAGATTCCATCACTGATTATGATTGATAAACCCTTCAATTTTTCCTCTCCGTTAGTAAGTGTGTTGGAAATATCTCCAACCATTTCTTCATTGAATCCTTGAAATCTGTTTCTGTAATCCATCCAACCATTATCTTGAAAATATTGTAAACTTCAAGGGTTACTAAGAAGATGAGAATGTTATGTGGGTTCATATCATATCAAATCTCCTCTCATTATGAATTTAAAACCTATGCTAGTCTGGACACACAATCACACAACTTTACTTGAATAAATGATGCTTAATTGAGTTGAGTTTGATTATTTTTAATGTTTTTGAACTTTAAGACTAAAAGGACATGCAAGATAGTTACGAGAGATATCATTGATTGATGTGTCCATATAATGCATGAAAATTGAATTGATTTGACAGCATGGGATTATGTGGAGGGAAACATCATAGCATGAAAGGTGATGGTTTTTGAATGCAGTAAATACATGATGACTTGGCATAAATTATAATTAATGATAATCATTCTAATTATACTTTAATAAAGTGATAGTGGAGTGTACTTATCTTTATGTTCATGTGGAATGATTATTGTACATACTTTATTTGAATTTGCACCTTGGTTTCATGAAAACTTGCTATAATGTTGTGGATGTTGTTATGATGTTGTAGATGTGTGTTGAAATTATATAGGTTGGTCCTTACTAAAACCAGGTAACTCCCGAAGAGGGAATGCTGACCTATTGGGGTGTCATTTATCTCTTTTCCATCCTTCACACATGTAGATATCCTTGATCTTCAATCATGTGATCATTAGTTCATCCAAACACAAAAGAGAAAATAGGTGTTTGTTGTGTGTTGTTGCAAGTAGAACCTTCAGTCATTGTACTATCTCCTTGTGATGGAGATCATACACTTGTTAACATTTTAATCTACCTTGAGAAACAAATGTTGAAATCAATCAGATAATTTTTTTGAAATCCTTCACACAAAAGTTTTCTTCAACATGGAAATTATTCAAGTCCCAAAATTCTAAAAAATTGAGACTTCGAACTTCAAGGATTTTCCCTTTCAAAATTTTATTAGTAGCGAATTGAAATTGTGTTTTTCAATTTATGAAGTCCGAAACCCTGAAAGTCTAAAATTTCATACTTTCGAGTTTTTAGATTTCAGAGTTTTCTTTTGATAAATTACCAATTTTTGAGCCCAGAGTTTGTAAGTCTGAAATCCCAAAAGTCCAAAATTTTAGCTTTTTCAGGCTTTTAGCTTTCAGAATTCTAGGTCAGATCTTTCAGAATAATTACTTTAGGACTTCCGAAGGCTAAAAATTAGAAAGTCAAAAATTTCAAACATTTGGGCTTTCGGTTTATAGAACTCTCATGACCATTTTAAGGTTTTTTCACTTTCAGAATTCCTAGGTTTGAAATTCCAAAATTTAATACTTTTAGGATTTCGTGTTTCAGAACTCTTCTGGCCATTTCATGATTTAATCTCCTAATCTCTAAAGTCTAAAACCCTGAAATTCCAAATTTTCAAATTTTTAGACGTTCGGGTTTCAAAATTTTGGAGTCCTTCATGCATTTAATTTCTTACCTAATATGGATCAAAATTTGGCCATTAATATCAGGTTTTTCTATTTAAAATCATATTTTCACATGTCATTTTCACCTAACACTTGCTCTGACAATTTGGTTTTCTACTATATACTTTTTACTTTTTGATGTCATTCTCGAGGTATTTTATTTTGGTTATTTTTTTGTTTAAGATCTTTTGTTTTGTTTTATCCTTGTTCATTTTTCTTGTTACCTCCTTTGTATGCCTTGGAATATGAAGATCTCATTTGCCACCATGTCCCTTTTTACTGTATTTTCAATCCTAATGGTTCCATGATCTAATTTTTTACAGGCATTTAGGGAGGATCTCGTCATAGTCCTCATCTTTCTAAGAATTCAAAATATTCTCCTCCAGCACTTCTCTCATTTTTCAAAGTTCGAAATATTTTCTTTTTGAGGTATGAGGTTTTGACTGTTTAGAATTTCTCAATTTTTGGGAATCATGCCTGTCCCCACTTAGAAACTCCCATTTTCAGGTTTTCAGAGATTATAGTCTTTCATTTTTTCAAAACCTATCATTTCGGAACTTTGGAAATCTCATTTTCAGGAATTCAGACTTCTCCAATTTGGGTTTTCATAGGTGTAAGGGTTTTCAGAACTTCAGAGCTTTTCTCTTAATATTTCTGGGCTCCTCTACTTCGGAACTCTCATGTTCAGGTTTTCAGACTTCTCTTCTTCAGCATTCAAAAATTCATTAGATTTTTAATTTCAGAACTTGATGTCTACTTCTACATCCTAGGGAAAACAAAAGATGAAATATTCGTTCCTCAGAGTTTCTCCTCACTCTTGCTTGTCTTCAGACATGGGAATCATAGGAGACAATGATCTCAGAAAAATTGATTTTCCATACTTCTTGGCAAGGGTGAAGGCCCCAAATAATAAATCTTGGATGTAGGACATATATGACAATGGTCTTTCTCTTGCTTCTATTTTTCCCTCATCCATGCATTTCCCAGAGTTCATTTTACCTGTCGCTACCCACTTCAATGCAGAATCCATGGTAGTTAAGGATGCCGATGGTAAGGTTGTAATCCACTTGGATCCATATTTCTTTGAGGATTTTCTCAAACTCCCTGACATCAAGGACTACGCGATGATTTCACCAGAGTCAGCAGTAGAACATTAGGACAAAGAAGTAGAGTTGTGCATGAGGGTCATGTTGAAAACTTATCTGGCCAAGAGTGTTGCTAAATCGCCAAATTCCATGTTTTGATTAGAATTCATTCACAAGATCAGTGACATTATTGTGCTACTATGCAGAGTTTCATATCTTCCATGTGTGAAGGAATTTCAAGAGTGGATGTTCTTATATATCACTACCATCAAGAAGAATAAAGAATTTATCAGATGGGGGGAGCATATCAGTAGCTCAATTTGTTATCAGTTAAGTAGAGTGTTTTCCTCAAAGATTTTTTACATGACATATTTTTTGGTTTATGCTGGAGTTGCTATGGGAGACTTCACTAGGTTGAATACTAAGGGTATTCGTAGCACATCCCAAATCTATGATTTATATCCTCAGCTTACACTGGATGAGGGAAGCATGCACTTCCACAGAAGTAACAATTTTTTCTTTACAGTTATTCTCTATCATTTCAATAAGGAGCTGTATAGTCGGAAGATTTCTAAAAAATCCTTCAGGGAAGTACGTGAATGGGGATATATCTACCTATAGTTCCACACATTTACCCACATCCAGATCCTCAGCTTTGTATGTGCTCCCATCAAACTGCTAAGATGTCCCACCGACAAGTAGGTCTTGTTAGAATTGGTTTGACAATTGCTACATTACCACAAGATACAGAATAAATAGCACAAAGTGGTATTTTAGTTCCCTATTTTGATTGGCAGATACACCTACCTGAATACTTATAAGGCTAAGAATGTGGATATAGAAATGGCATAAGTAACCTTGTGAAATTTTCATCCACAAAGAAATTTGGACTATTGGGGTAAGTTCATTGAAACAGGTCAGTCTAGTTCCCCTGTGCCCTAGTTAGAATACATTTGGATTCATTGTCAGGATGAATATATCATTTAACAAAGGGATTATGAGAGGTTAACCTTGGATAAATTTTGGTAGTTTGGTATAGCTGAGGTTCCAAAGGAGTTGCAAGATGATGATGAGGTTTTGGATGTAACATATGAAAATGATAATATTACCAATAAACCATTTCAATGGATTGATTGGTATATAGAATAATGTTGCAATACAAAGGAGAGGGTGGGGCCCATTATGCAAAGAACCTATGGTTGGTTGGTTAACTTTGGAATCTCACCCAAGTGGGTAAATCAACCTACAAATACAGAAGCTCCATTAACCGTGAGCTAATCAACACCCATAAAAGAGAAAAGGTCAATTCAAAAGGCCCATACAGTTCTACAAAATATTTCATTTGTTGTTGGGATCTCATCTCTCTTCACGGATCCTATTTCCAAAGCCATGTCTCCTGCAGCACCCGTGACAGAAGTAGTTGAAGAAAGTGATTCTCCAAGTGTCCCACAAGACCCATCATCTCTTTTTTCTCTTCCATTATCACTTCCTACATAAGTCCCTTCCACTTCTACAATCATTTATTCTTTCCCATATCCCTTCATGGCCCAATTATTCTCATCCCTTCCAGTTCTCTCAGTTGGGGAAACTATTGTGTCTCCCATTTCTACTTCACTTCCCTTAACACTTCCATTTCATTCCATATCATCTCCTAATATCATTGTATCAAATCCTATGGTAGTCCTCACATCCACCTCATCCATTACTACCACTACCATTCAAATGCCAACTAATGTTGTCGGTACTCTTGTTGTGACTAATGTTCCAAGTACTGAATCTAGTATTCTATCCTCATCAACTTCAGCCATTCCAGAATGGTTGTTTCAGAATACTCTAAAGCAAAATAAGAAAGTGCCTCTAAGGGGATGTCATAGATCTAAACATATTGGAGCATACTCCAAAGAGATGGGACAAGAGGCTAAAGATTGTTTCTATCCTGACAGTGAATTCATCTGGGGAATGAATTGTAGAGGTTTCTACTCCCATTGAGGGAAGAACCAAGGAAAATATTACAGCCACAGATTATTGAGTTTATAAATTTTCATTGGGCAAAGACACTCATGAAGGATCTAAGAAGGATGTGAAAAATGTTCTTGGAAATATGCTGGAGATATATGACAAGGATAAGGCTTCATGGATGAGATTAAAGCTAAGGTCTAGCAACTTACTACATTGCTAATAAAAGTAACAAATCTAACTGCATCTACTAAAGTCTCAACTAATACGATTATGACAGTTTTTTCTACCATTAACTACATTTCTTATCATGAGATCAGAAAGATAGGCTAGAAAGGGAGATTGGTAGATGGATGGATGGACCGTATAATGAAAGAAGCCAATCCTTCAATTAAAAAAATCTCTTGAGATATATAATGATTTGCAGGTTGGAAAAAATGTTATTTACAAAATGGATGAAGCTTTTTTGGAGGACAATAGCAACCTGAATTTGAATTTAGCAACATAGAGTGAAATTCGAGAAGAAGATCTAGATCTAATCCTTCAGTAAGATGTACTCGATGATGCTTCAATTTTTTTTTAATACCAAAAATCCATGAAATTTCGGTGTCAAGTATTGGAGGATCTAATTTATAAGTTGGATGATAAACGAGTGCAAATTATGAATGCTTTGAATGACATATCATAAGAATTTGATATTGTTAACTGTAAATTATTCAATGAAAACATCGATGCTCTTTCAGAGGATCAGATCAAAAAGAATTTCAAAGATTTGGTGAAGTGTGACGATGAAGTTACTAAAATGTTCGGCAGTGAATCTATTGACAGGTTGGTTTTATGCCAAAATTTCATAGGAATATTAAAGAAAGTTGTGAGTAAACTTATAAGAGCTAGAGCCAAGACCACAAGAGAAATTGTGACAACAGATGTAGTGAATCACTACGTATGTGGGTCAGGAGACAAAGAAATTCAAGGAATCATCAAGTGTTTCCTCAAATACAAACATTGAATGGCTGTGTGGGAGGAAACACAACAAAAACCTGTGGAAGGAGAAGGCATTATAGAACTAGTCCAAAGCTAAATAGCCATGAAAGGAAAAATCCAAGCTCTGGATCGGTTAAAGTTGCAGGGTTAACTGAGTCAAACCCTTGTAACAAATTTACTATTTTCATGGGAGCCTGTTACCTTGAATTAATGATATTTCTATTTTTAGTAAAATGTTAGTTGAAGGCCCAGCTTTAATGGATTGGCCTAAAGAACTTATAAATAGTTAGGTGTATGGAGTCCTGTAGATAGATAGATCATTTTTGGTGAAGTTTCTCTTCAAGCTTGGAATAGGGCTTCAGAGATTTTTGAACCTTTTAATTATATTCAAAGTGATATCTTCCCTTGAAGAACCTGATTTATTGTGTTAAATGGTTGATCAATGTATGCTTTGTGAATGCATAATTCCTTAGTGTAAGTGGTTAGCTTACCTTTATTTCAGATTATCTATTTTATTTTATGAGGAAGTAATGTAACCATATTTTATGTCAGTTGTGGAAATATTGTTTTCCTTCTATTGTTAAAATTTACATTATCATTAGCTGTAATTAGTGAAATAGATGTTTGAGATGTGCATGTGCTCTATCCTCATGATTAGTTAATTATGTGTTCAATCAATTTTGATCTCTCTATTATGTATACTTCGAGTTTAACAAATGAATGCATGGTTTTGGTCTATGGTATTTTTTTCCCTTTCTAAGTTGCAATAGGTGAAGGTGACTAATGGTGTTCACATCCTACTTACATTAACCCTTCCTGAGATTTTAAATATCCTTTTATTTGGTGCATCACCATCCCTAGTATAGTTTCCTTTTATGGAAACCTCTTTCCTTAACTGCCATTTCAATCTTAGTATAGGATTGTATAATCATTTTATTACACTAGGAGTAGTACAGCACATAGTTTAGGAAAAGAAATATGGCCTTCTCTGGAGTTTCACCTTCAGCCCAAGTCCCACAGCTTAAGAGGTGATCTCATGTGTACCAATCAAACTGAATGTCCTAATCATAGTTTGGCCATGTGGGGAGTGTAGTGATTTGGCGACAACATTTTTTAGCATGCCCGGTGGGATCGAGAGTTGGTACTTATATTCTCATTTGCACAAGTCAAATTACTTTGTGAATCTATATCTCTGGATTCCAAATCTTAGTGCATTAACTTATGCAAATAATTTAGAGAAGAGATTCTTAAAAGTAGGGAAGTTATCAACATATCAAAATTTTCTTGTCTCCTCCAAAGAGAAGAAGCAGGGGTGTTTCAACTCCACCAGCTTTAACTTTATCTCATAGGGGTCATTCAAATCCTCCATACAAAAGGTTTCCTCCACCAAAGAACAATCAACCTCTTACTGCTATGGTGCGGAACCAAGTTTTTCCCCTTTCAATTCAAGCAGTCCACTTTTGTTGACTCAACATGACCCTATACTGTTACAGCACTCAAAATTTTACCCTTTTACATAGGGGAAACTCATGTTAGTCTAGTATAACACATTCTTGATTTATCCAAAATTTTCATAATACATAACATCATGGAGGATAATGTTGATGTCAGACTTATGTCCACTTCTTTCAAGGGAACAACTCTTCAATGGTTTCGACGGTTACATGTTGGCAGTATAACCACTTGGGACAAGTTAGGAGAGAAGATATGTAAACAATTTTAAGACAAGAGTGATCACCTATCAATTTTGGAATAGGTCACTACCATAAAGAGAGATCCCCAAGAGTATATGAGTGATTTCAACTTCCAATTTCACATAACTTGGAATAGGATTCTAGCACTCATTAATCCTTCTCCAAATAATGTATTCTTGTACTATTTTTGATTTTTGAATAGTGATGTATCCATTATGATCCAATCCATGGGAGGGGCTGCATTACCTGATGCCTACGACATATCCATAAGCACGGAAATTTCCTTAATTCAGGATGGAAAGATATCTCCTCGACTGCCAATACCATTTTCTCCAGATCTTACAAATAATCAACCTATCATTACTCCTATTCCAAAAGCCTCTAATCAACCTGCTCAATCTTCCCCTACCTCTTCAAATGATCTATTCTAATTCAAATCGTTGTTGCATACCTTCGAAAATGATCTTGTAGCAATTAAAAGGCAGCAGTCCCAATATGCTCGATCGTTCCAATCCCAATATCTTATAAGTCATCCTCATTTTCAAGGAAATAATCAGGCCTAGAACTAGGTCACTAGCCAAGCCGCAAGTGTGAAGCCTTTAAAATTCCAGAACCCTTCTGCTGCCATTTCATTCAAAGCCATAGTACCAGTCCAGAATAACCTCATGTTTAAGATTATGAATGGTGCTATCCTTGTTCTCATCCTCACAACCAAAATATTTTCCCAAATGGATTTTTGAGTCAAGCACTTTTGGTCCAAAGCATATCCAACCCCCTTGAATCATCAGTTAGACCATCCACCCAAGAGAGCCAAGACCAACCTTCTGATGAAACTACGTGACTAAATTGGAAAATAAACAATTTTTGTGGTTTGAATACTGACGCGTCTACTATAGCATCAAACACACGTTCTAAAAGAGAGAAATAGATCCTCAATCTCCCAAAACTGATCAGGAATCTACTTCACATCCTCAAGCACAAATATCAGCTGACAAGGGTACAGGAAAGAAATCACCAGAAGTATCCACAAATCAGTCTACAAAGAAAGGTGGAACTTCAAGTATCATAGTGACCAATAGGAATTTCCCAAAAGAAGACTCTAAGTCCCAAAAAGGTACTAGCAAAATTGGGGCAATTCCGTTCAGCATTGTGGAGTAAATGAAGAAGACCAATTTGTGCATCATGATGTGGGATGCACTCTCAATTCCTTCTCAAAGGAACTTGCTACGAGAGGATTTGAACAGTTTTGGTACTACCGATAGATCATCAGGTCGTGAAGCGGTAGTGGAAACCAACCTGTGTAAACCCGAAATGAAAGTATTTTCTAATGCTAGGAAACCTCCACCATTTTGTATCTCTTTGAGCATTGGCGATCATTTGGTGCACAATTGTATGATTGATTCTGGAGCCATTAGTTCTGTGATGCCTAAGAAAATTGTAGATGTGTTGGGAATCCCATATACTCCAATCTCAAAAGGATTTTTCAAGTTAGACGATACAACAGTTCAAACTGTGGGAGTCATTAAGGGGCTTCAATTTACTATCCATGCATGTCCTAGCTTAGAATTCAAACAAGACATAGTTGTTATTGATCTCCCTTCCCTCTTTAAAATTTTCTTGTCACGTGATTTCACTGCCAAGATAGGTGGTTATTTTTCATTAGACTGGTCGCATATGATCCTTAGAACTCAGTACGGGATGAAGTTGGCTATAAGAGCAGAAACTATTTTTCACAATCATGTGGAGCCTTACACTGCTAAACCCATAAATAGGAATAATGTCATTTGTGACCCAGAGGAGGAGGATGTAAATCACAAGCCAACTACTCTTACAGATGAATTTCATGACACAATGCTTTAGGAGGTAAGTATCAATCATCAATATGATCCCTATGTTGATTTATTGGTAGATGAAGAATCTAGTCTATTATTTTTGGAAGAAACTAGATTAGGTACATATTGCATACACAAAGAAGGTGAAATCATACCTCATTTGGTCAAAACATACGGTAGTTACAAGGGACTATGGAAACTATTCTTTGATGGTTCAAGGAGTATAAATGGATCCGGTGCAGGAGTTATGTTGATTTATCCATAAGGAAATAAATGTTTCTCATCCTTCCAATTGTAGTTTAGTTGTACTAATAATGATTCCAGTTGTAGTTTAGTTTAGTTTAGTTTAGTTGAGGCCCTCATACAAGGAATTCAGCTAGATCAAAAGAGAGGAATCAAATCCTTGACAGTATTTGGTGATAGTGCATTGGTTGTGCATTAGGTAACAACCCTCAACACATAAAAAATGATCTATTGAGATCGTATAAGAACTGGGTTTGGGACTTGATAGAAGATTTTGAAGATTTAGAAATTCATGCAGTCCCTAGAAAACAAAATCAAGTGGATGGCAAGCTAGCTACCATTGGCTCACATTATGATATACCTGTAGACATCATGAAAGAAGGGCAGCAGATGGTCAAAATGGTGGTCCATCCCGTAGTACCAGATAACATAAGTAGCTGGAAGGTATTCGATAGTGACCAATAGATTGTCCTTTTCCTACAGCAAGAAGTAGTGTTTGCTTCTAAACACCAAGATAAACTGTAAAAATCCTATGACGATCAAATTATATAGTTAAAAGGAAATAAATGGCCAAAAGGCTTAGGTACTCTTTAATACATTTTCAATACAGATGACCAAGTCAAACGGAAAGGTACCAAAATGATAATCAAAGTGGAAGATTTTGAGGAAGTCGAGGTAGCAACCGAAAAACTTATAAAGATTGGAAAAGTATGTACTGCTCAAGAGAAGGAATATTTCATTGAACTATGTCAAGAGTATCATGATATTTTTTCATGGAGCTATAAGGGCCTACGTGGTTTTGATCCAGGTCTAGCTCAACACATCATTGAGATGGATCTGAGCTCCAAGCCCGTTCATCAAAAACAAAGGCCAATTAACCATAAAATTTAGCCATTGATGAGGAAGGAGCTAACAAATCTCATTGAGGCATGCATTATTTTTCCCATCAAGAATTCCTCATGGGTAACCAATCTGTTGCCTATACAAAAAAAGAATGGAGAGATTTGGTTGTGCGTAGACTTCAGGGATTTAAACCCTGCCTCGTTGAAATACCACTACCCTCTTCCATTAATGGAACAAATACTTCAAATAGTGTCAGGGGCACCAAGGTTTTCCTTGTTTGATGGTTATTTTGGATATAATCAGATCCTAGTCCAAGAATCTGATCAATTCAAAATAGCTTTCACTACTAAGTGGGGCACTTATGCTTACAACAAAATTCCATTTGGATTGTCCAATGTAGGGGCTACCTTTCAAAGAGCCATGGACATGGAATTTAAGGGACTAATAAATGATATCATCTTGGTTTACCTTGATGATATAACTGTATATTCCAAGCATGCCAAAGATCATATCACACATCTAAGGAAATTTTTTCAAAGATGTAGAGAGTTTGGAGTTTCCCTTAATCCTAAGAAGTGAATTTTCACAATTTAGGAAAGAAAATTGTTAGGACATGTTGTTTCCATGGAAGGAGTATCTATTGATCTATCCAGAATGCATTAAATTATGTCCTTGTCTCTTCCAAGTCACAAGAAAGGTCTCTAGAGTTTTCTGGGAACCATAAATTTCATGCGAAGATTTATTCCTTATTTTGTAATGTTGGCTAGACCACTAACCACCATGCTGAAGAATAATATTCCATTCTCATGGATGAAGGAAGGAAGGGAGAGCTTGGTGGCTATTAAAATGGCCATTTCTCAAGCTGTCATGCTGGTGAATACCAGGTTTGACAAATATTTCATTCTCTATGCTTTCGCAAGTCTAGAAATTATTTCAGTTATTCTCACCCAGCAAAATGACAATCTGATGGAAAAACCAATTTCCTTCTTTGGTCAATCCCTCAAGGAATACGAGCTCAAATATTCCTTCATTGAGAAATAAGTCTTTGCATTCATTTAAGCCTTGAAAATTTTTAGGCACATGTTGTCCAACAACAAAATTCCCCTGATGGTTTCTCATCCCAACATTAAGGAGTTTTTTTTTAACAAAGAGATGAATGAGAAACACATTGGATGGATGATGAAAGTAATGGAGTATTATGTGTACATTAAAGTCACTAAAATTTTCAGAGGCAAAGTATTATGTCATTAGTTAGCTGTAGACTTAGAGATCAAGGATGTGGAAGATGATACGCTCTTAAATCCTAATGAAGGTGACAGTCAAGCTGATTGATTAACAAAAATGAAAAATTTCCTCCTCTCTAGGGAATTTCCTCCTCTCTGGGTCATATCCTTCAATTATGGACAAATTCCAAATACACAGTTTTCATCTACATTCTATTACATATGTCTCAATCGGTAATATTCTTTTGCGTAAATATTTGAATGGTGTTCTTCTACTTTGTGTCAAACCGGAACAGGTAAGTAAGATATTAAAAGAATTCCACTATGGTTTATCTGGGGGGCATTACTCTGCGTGAAAAAATGCTACCAAAATCATGTGCACAGGTTACTATTGTCCTGATTTATTCAAATATGCCCATCTCTGGGTGAGGAAATGTAAAGAATGTGCCTTATTCACAGGCAAACAAAAGGTGACAACACTTCCCCTGTACCCCATTCAGGTAGACCAATCTTTTGTTCAATTGGGGTTAAATTTTATTGGGATGATTAACCCTCCTTCTAGTGACAGACATAAATGGGTTCTTACTGCAATGGATTATTTCACTCAATGGATAGAGGCAGTAGCTTTAAATGAAATTAATGAAAAGGTAAATCTTGATTTCCTAGAATATATAATGACAAGATTCAGAGTTCCATTTACTATTATCTCCAACAATGTAATGGCATTCCTCTATTCTAATTTGAGTGAATGGGAGGTTAAGAATGAAGTCTACCTCAAGACTTCATCCAATTACTATCCAGAGGGAAATGGGTTGGTTGAATATAGTAATAAGAATCTTATAAGGATCATCAAATGTACGATGGAGGCTAACAAAAGGACCTGACATACACAACTTAAGACTGCTTTATGGGCAGATTGAATCACACCTAAAAGAGTCATTAGAATTTCACCTTTTATGTTTGTGTATGGGAGGGAGGGAAAACTCCCACTCTCCTTAGAATTACCTTCTTTGGAGTTGGATCATCAACTCGAAGTTATGGAAAATGACTCCTTAACAATGAGGTTTGTTGAACTCATGGAGATGGAAGAAGTTTGAAACATGGCTATGAAAAATTTAGGCTAACATCAGGCTCAAGTTAAGATATCCTTCAACAAGAAATCTTCTGATAGGTATTTTCAAGAAGGATATTTTGTTCTCAAGTGGGGTGAAGACAGAGCCAAACCAAGTAAGGCATGCCAAGTTTGACGCTCTCTAGAGTGGACCGTATATTATCTCAAGTTGTAAAGAGGTGAATTCATTTCATCTATCCAGACTCAATGAGAATAATTTCCCATTCACGTGAATGGGATACATCTCAAAGCTTGCTTGTGAGATGGTTTCACCCTTGTACAGTGTTCATTTTTCTTTTCCTCCAAGTGCTTTGCACATTATTTTGTTTTATTTTTATTTTCTTTTGGTTTTGGGTGTCCTTGAAATGTTTTTTTTCTTTCAAGACTCCTTTTCCCAATGGTTTGTATAAGGCTACTTGTCTACAAGCTTAGTAGGAAATCATTCCCTAGAGGTCGCTAAAAATGTTAACGTTTTAATTTACCTTGAGAAACAGATGTTGAAATAAATTAGATAATTTTGTTGAAATCCTTCACATGGAAGTTTTCTTCAACTCGGAAATTCTTTAAGTCCTGAAAATCTAAAAAATTTAGACTTCAAACTTTGGGGATTTTCCCTTTTGGAGTTTTATTGGCATGGAATTGAAGCTATGTTTTCCAATTTCTGAAGTTCGAAACCCTGAAAGTCTAAAATTTCAGACTTTCGAGTTTTCAAATTTCAGAGTTTTATTTTGATAAATTTCCAATTTTTGAGCCCAGAGTTCTGAAGTATGAAATCCCGAAAGTATGAAGTTTTAGACTTTCAGGATTTTGGCTTTTGGAATTCTAAGTCCCAATTTTGAGAAAATTTATTTCAGAGTTCAGAAGTCCGAAACACTGAAAGTCTGAAATTTTAGACTTTCAGGCTTTTTGGTTTCAGAATTATAGGTCACATCTTTTGTAAGAATTACTTTGGGAATTTTGAAGTCTGAAAGTCCAAAAGTCTGAAATTTTAGACTTTTGGGATTTCAGGTTTTGGAACTCTCCTAACCATTTTGAGGTTTTTTCACTTTCGGACTTCCAAAGTACGAAAGTCCAAGAGTTTGAAATTTCAAAATTTTGGGTTTTCAGGTTTCAAAACTCTTCCAGCCATTTCACGATTTTCATCTCCTGATCTCCAAATTCTGAAACCCCAAAATTCCAAAATTTTGGACTTTCGGGCTTTCGGGTTCCGGAACTTTTGGATTTCACGATTTTCTCTCCATATCTTAAGTTCTTACCTACTTTTTTAGAAATCAGACTTTTGGATTTGGACCATTAATGTTAGGATTTTTTCTATTTAAACTAATGTCAGGTTTTTCTATTTAAATTCACATTTTCACCTAACACTTGCTCTGACGATTTGGGTTTTTACTCTATATTTTATACTTTTTGACATCATTCTCGAGGTATTTTATTTTGTTTGTTTTATTTTTGGTTTAAGATCCTATTTTTGTTTCCTCCTTGTTTGTTTTTCTTTTGTCCTCCTCTGTATGCCTTGGAAGATGAAGATCTCATTACCCACCATGTCCTTTTTTACTTTATTTCTGATCCTAATGGTTCCACGATCTAATTTTTTACAAGCATTTAGGGAGGATCTCATCATAGTCCTCATCTTCCTAAGCATTCAAAATCTACTCCATCGGTACTTCTCATTTTACGAAGTTTGGAATATTTTCTTTTCAGGGTTTGAGGTTTTGACTATTTGGAATTTCTTAGTTTTTGGGAATCATGCATGTCTCGACTTCAGAAGTCTCATTTTTAGGTTTTTGGAGATTACAGTCTTTTGGGTTTTCAAAACCTATCATTTTAGAACTTTAGAACTCTCATTTTTTGAGAATTCAGACTTCTCCGATTCAAATTTTCAGAGGTGTAAGGGTTTACAAAACTTCAAATCTTTTCTCTTCAAATTTTCAGACTCCTCTGCTTCAGAAATCTCATTTTCAGGTTTTCAGAGGTTGAGGATTTTTGGGTTTTTGGACTTCTCTTCTTCAGCATTCAAATAGTCATTAGATTTCAGAATTCAAAACCTAATGTCTACTTCTATATCCAAGGGCAAAGAAAAGATGAAATATTTGTTTCTTGGAGTTGTTCCTCACTCTTGCTTGTCTTAAGACTTAGGAAGCATAGGAGACACTGATCTCAGAAAAAATGATTTTCAAGACTTCTAGGCAAGGGAGAACTCCCCAAATAAGAAATCCTAGATGCAGGCCATATATGATAGTGGGCTTACTCTTGCTGTCAGTTTTCCCTCATCCATGCATTTTCCAGAGTTCATTTTAGCTATCGCAACCCACTTCAATGAATAATGCATGGTAGTTAAGGATGCCAATGGTAAGGTTATAATTTGCTTCGATCATGATTTCTTTGAGGATTTTCTCAAACCCCGTGATGTCTAGGACTACGCAATGATATCACCAGCGTCAGCAGTAGAACATTGGGACAAAGAAGAAGAGTTGTGCATGAGGGTCATGTTGAAAACTTATCTAGCCAAGAGTGTTGCCAAATTTCCAAAGACCATGTATTGGTCAAACTTCATTCAAGAGGTCAGTGACATTATTATGCTACTAAGAAGAGTTTCAGGTCTTCCCTCTACGAAGGAATTTTAAAAGTGGATGTTATTATATATCACTACCATCAAGAAGAATAAATAATTTATCAAATGAGGGGAGCATATTAGTAGCTCCATTTGCTATCAGTTGAGTAAAATTATGTCCTCAAAGAGTTTCTATATGACATATTTTTTGGTTTATGCCACAACTGCTATGAATACTAAGGGTATTTGCACCACCACCCAAATCTATGATTTCTATCCTCAACTTACACTGAATGAGGGAAGCATACACTTCTGTAAAATTAACGATGCTTTCTTTGCAGTTATTCTCGATTGTTTCGATAAGGAGTTCTATAATCAGAGGATTTCTGACGAATCCTTCAAGGAAGTGCATGAATGGGTATCAATCTACCTATAGTTCCCCAAATTTACCTACATTCAAATCCCCATCTTCTTAGGTGCTCCCAGCAAATTGTCAAGATGTCCCACCAATAAGAGGGTCTTGTTAGAATTGGTTCGAAAATTTCTAGATTACCATAAGATCCAAAATAAATGACACAAAGTGGGAGTTTAGTTCCCTATTTTGATTGGCAGATATACCTTCCCAAATATTCATAAGGCTAATAATGTGGATACATAAATGGTAGAAGTAACCTTACAAACTTTTCATCTATGGATAAATTTTGACTATTGGGGTAAGTTCGATGAAACAGGTTAGTCCAGTTCCCATGTACCTCAGTTAGAAGACATCTGGATTCATTTTCGGGATGAATATATCATCTGACAAAGGGATTATGAGAGGTTAACCTTGGATGAAGTTCAGAAGTTTGGTATAGCCGAGGTTCTAAAGGAGTTGCAAGATGATGATGAGGTTTTGGATGTAACATATAAAAATGATAATATTGCCAATCAACCATTGCCATGGATTGATTGGTATGTGGAAGAATGATGCAACACAAAGTAGAGGGCGGGGCCCATTCTGTAGAGAATCTATTGTTGGTTGGTTACCTTGGGAATATCACCCAAGGGGGTAGATCAACCCACAAATAAAGACGCTCCATTAACCATGAACCAATCAACACCCACTAAATGGAAAAGGTCAATTCAAAAGGCTTATACAGTTCCAAAAAAGATTTCATTTGTTATTGGGAGCTCATATCTCTCTAGGGATCTTGTTTACAACTCCATGTATTCTATAGCACCCGTGACATAAGTAGTTGAAGTCAGTGATTCTCCAAGTGTCCCACAAGACCCATCATCTCTTTTTTCTCTTCCATTATCACTTCCTACATCAGTTCCTTCCACTTCTACGATCATTTCTTCTTTCCCATCTCCTTCCATGGCCCAAGTATTCTCATCCCTTCCAGTTCTCTCATCTGGGGAAACTATTGGGTCACCCATTTCTACTTCACTTCCCTTAACACTTCCATTTCCTTCCATCTCATCTCCTAACATCATTGTATCAACTCCTATGGTAGTCCTCACATCCACCCCATCCATTACTACCACTACCATTCAAATGCAAACTAATGTTGCTGGTACTCTTGTTGTGACTAATGTTTCATGTACTGAATCTACTATTCTATCCTCATCAGCTTCAGCCATTCTAGAATGGTTGTTTTGGCAGACTCCAAAGTAAAAGAAGACATTTCCTCTGGGGGATGTCATAGATCTAAGCATATTGGAGCACACACCAAAGAGACAAGACAAGAGGACCAAAGATTGTTTTTAGCCTAATAGTGAATTCATTTAGGGAACAAATTGTAGAGGTTGTTACTCGCATTGAGGGAAAAACCAAGGAAACTAATTACAGCTGCATAGATTATCAGATTTCTAGATTTTCACTGGGAAAATCCACTCATGAAGGAGCTAAGAAGGATGTGCAAACTAATCTTGGAAATATGCTAGAGAAATATGATAAGGATAAGGCTTCTAAGGATGAGCTTAAGGCCAAGGTCGAGTAACTCACTGCATTGCTACGAAAAGTAACAAAGCCAACTCCATCTACTGAAGTCTCAACTACTACGACTATGACAATTTCGTTTACCATTGATGACATTTCTTATCACAAGATTGAGAAGATAGGCCAGAAAGGGAGATCGGTAGATGGATGGATGGAACGTATACTGCAAGAAGCTAATCCTTTAATTAAAGAATTTTTTGAGATATATAATGGTTTTCAGGTTGGAAAAAATGTTATTTACAAAATGGATGAAGCTTTTCCAGAGTACAATAACGAACTGAATTTGAATTTGGCAACATGGAGTGAAATTCAAGAGGAAGATCCATATCTACTCCTTCAGGAATATGTAATCGATGATGCTTCAAAGTTGTTTGAATACCAAAAACCCACGAAATTTCGGTGTCAAGTATTGCAGGATCTAACTAAGAAGTTGGATGATAAACAAGTGGAAATTATGGATGCTTTGAATGACATTTCATAAGAATTTGATATTCTTAATTGTAAATTCTTCAATAAAAACATTGATGTTGTTCCATAGGATCAGATCAAAAACAATTTCAAATATTTGGTGAAGCGTGAAGATGAAGTTACCAAAAATTTCGTTAGTGAATCTCTTGATAGATTGGCTTTATGCCAAAATTTTACGGGAAGATTAAAGAAAATTGTGAGTAAAATTATAAGAATTCAATCTAAGATCACAAGGGAAATAAACAGATGTAGTAAATCACTATGCATGTGGGCCAGGGAGATGAGGAAATTCAGGGAATCCAAGCACTTCATCAAATCAAACATAGAATGGTCTGTGTGGGAGACAAACAAAAATGTACGGAAGAAGAAGGCATTGTAGAACTAGGCCAAAGCTGAGTGGCCATGAAAGGAGATCCAAGCTCTGATCAGTCAAAATTGTAGGTTGACTGAGTCAAACCCTTGCAACAAACTTGTTAGCATGGGATCCTATTCCCTTGAATTAGTGATATTTATATTTTAGTAAAATGTTAGTTGAACAACTGTAATGGCTCAGCCTAAAGAACTTATAAATAGTTAGGTGTATGGAGTCATTAGATAGATCATTTTTGGGAAGTTACTCTTCAAGCTTGGAACAATGCTTCAGAGATCCTCAAACCTTTTAATTATATCCAGAGTGATATCTTTCCTTGAAGAACCTGATTTATTATGTTAGATGGTTGATCAATATATGCTTTGTGAATATATAATTCCTTAGTGTAAGTGGTTAGCTTACCTTATTTCAGATTATCTATTTTATGTTATGAGAAAGTAATGTAACCATCTTGTATGCCAGTTGTGGAAATATTATTTTCCTATTGTTGTTAAGATTTTCATTATCATTTGCTATAATCAGTGAAATAGATGTTTGACATGTGCATGTGCTCTATCCTCATGATTAGTTAATTGTGTGTTCAATCAAGTTTTATCTCTCTATTATGTATACTTCTAAGTTTAACAAAGGAATGCATGCTTCTGGTCTGTGGTATTTTGTGCCCTTTCTAAGTTGCAATAGGTGAAGGTGACTAACGATGTTCGCATCCTACTCACATTAACCCTTCATGAGATTTAAATATCCTTTTATTCAGTGCATCACCATCCCTAGTATAGTTTCCTTTTTTGCAAACCTCTTTCCTTAACACCCATGTCAATGTTAGTATAGGACTGGATAATCATTTTATTACACTAGGAGTAGTACAACACTTAGTTTAGGAAAAGGAATCTAACCTTCTCCGAAGGTTCACCTCGAGCCCGAGTCCCGCAGCTTGAGAGGTGATCCCATGTTTCATAATCACATTAAACTTCCTACTTATTGTCTAACCATTTGGGGGGTGTAGTGATTTGGCGACAAAAATACTCTTGCAATCACCTTACATCAAACCCTGGAAAATAAAAATTCTAAGAAATCAAATGTTAACAGAGTGTTATTGATCACCAAAAGGGCTTATCAAAACACTTATTTTTGTCCCTAGAATAGTCAGCAAGTTTAATATACCTAGGCCACTAAAATTTCTAAATCCTCTGAAACCTCAAAAGATGAGCTATCAGGCTCAACTCCTGATTTTAATTCTGATGTCCTTACCTCCATCCTGTTGTGACTTCTTCTGAACTACTGCATAAATGTAATTCTTTTAACTGGTTTCTTTTACAATCTCAACCTATGACCATTGACCAATAGATTGAACCTCAGAGGATCTATGGTGGTGATTTTTACAAATCCATTAGGGAATATTTTCTCAATCTCATAGGTATCTAGCCACCTTGTCCTAATTTTTCACAAATGGTCCTTGTACTTTGAGTCAAATAAGAGTGCCCAATCACCTTCTTGAAATTGTCTTGTCTTGATGTACCAATCATGCAATTTGATTTTTTGCTTCTGCACTACTTGTGTGTTATGTATTATTTATTTCCTTAATTCATCCAACTCATTGATTTGGATAACTCTTTATCTTTGAGCTTTGAATAAATCTATAACTAGCTCAAGTGCAGTCCTCAGTGATTTGTGCTCAAATCTAATTAGAAAAAATATAGTCTTACCATACAATATTTCAAATGGTGTGAATCAAGTTATTGTTTTCCACATTATGTTGAATGACCATACTACTACTGTAAATCTATTTTCCAAATATTTTCTATTAAGTGTAATGGTCTTTGTCAAGATGGCCTCTATCTCCATATTTGTAACTTCTACTTGGCCATTATATTGGGGATGGTATGGTGTAGACTTCTTATGCCTAATTTCATACTCCTTAACTAGAACATAAATTAGATCAACAGTAAAGTGTGTATCTTGATTAGTAATAATCTCCCTTGGAACTCTATATCTGGTGAAGATGTGATCATAGAGAAACTTGGCTACTTTCTCACTTTTCTAATTTGGTAATGCCTTCACCTCTGTCCACTTAGTTATATAATCTATCCATACCAATATTTATTATTTCTACTAAGATTTAGGATCTATAGGGCCAATGAAGTCTAAGCCCCATTTTTCAAAAGGTTATAAGACCAATTGAGGCTGCAATGGAGTTTCATCAGATCTGATGGGATTTACTATACTTTGACACTTATCACATCTCCTGGTGTATATTGTTGCATCCTTATGCAATTTTGGACAATAATAACCAGTTTTCTGCACCTTTTGTGATGTTCTTTTTGTAGCAAAATATCCTCCACAAGGTTAACAATGGTAGGCTCTGAGGACATGAAATATCTTCTCATCATTTATACATTTTCTCATTATTTGATATAGTCCTGTATGAAATAGAAATCAACATATCCAAGAAAAATGTACACTCTTTTCAACTATATATTTCTTCTCATCGTATAAGTAATGTGGAGGTGTTTTACCTGAGACCAAATAGTTGGCTATGTCTGCATACCAAGGTGTTTTGGTGGAAATAATAAATATGTGTTCATCTAGAAAAGAATCATCAACTACCCATTATTCATCATTAGTATCCATCCTTGAGAGAAAATATGCTACCACGTTTTCTTTGTCAGGCTTGTCGAATATGGTGAAATCAAACTCTTTCATTTCAGGAGCAACCACCTTATGATTTTACTTCTTATTACTAGTTTATTTATGAAACATTTGATTGCAACATGAACAGTGTGAATGAACATTAAATAACTTGTGATGTAGTTTATGAATTTATTGGTAGTATACACAACTTCCAAGAAATCCTTCTCCGTTACTGTGTAGTTTAATTTTTCATGTTGTAAGTTTTTGCTAACATGATAAATTACATAATTCAGAACTCCATCTTTTTGTCCCAAGACAACTCCAATAGCATGGTCTGAAGCATGATTGTGGATGTGGAAAGGAAGGTTCCAATCAATTCCTCTTAATACAAGAGCATTAGTTAACATTTTATTCAAGGTCTAATTTACATATTCACAAAATTCATTCCATACAAACTCAACATCCTTCCCTACTGATGTAAAAAGTGGTGCTACAATCTTGCTAAAATCTTGTATGAACCTCATGTAATAATGAGAATGTCCTAGAAATCTCCTAACATCCTTTTGTTTATTTTGTGTTGGAAAGTTGATTATAATATATACCTTTATTGGATCAACCTAAATTTCATTAGAAGAAAGATACTGTCCCAAGACTATACCTTCAAACATCATCATGTAGCATTTTTCATTTCTTACAGACAGGTTGTGCTCTTTGTATCTCTTCAAAAAAAATTCCATATTTTTCATGGATTCTTCAAAATTGCTGCCATGTACATTGAATTCATCCATGTAGACCTCCATGTAGTCATTTGTTAGATCTAAAAAGATACTCAAGACTTCCCTTTGGAATGTAGCAGGTACATTACACAAGCCAAGTGGAAGAACTGAATAAGAAAATTTTATGCATGGGCATGTGAATGTATTTTTGTTTACTCCCTTGGTGCAATCTAAATTTTATTATAGCCACTATATCCAACAAGAAAAGAGAAATCATTTTTACCATCCAAAGTATCGAGTACCTAATCAATGAAAGGTAGTGGAAAATGATCTTTCTTTGTTGCTTCATTCATCTCGATGTAATATACAGATATCCTCCATTATTCATTTATCTTTGGAACAATGATAAGGGGTGACACCCTTTTACTGTCTGATATGGGATATATAAATCTAGCATCCAATAACTTCTTCAATTCTCCTTTTACAATCTCTCTCACCATTAGGTTAGTTCTCCTTTGTGGCTTCGTGATTGGTTTACAATTTTCTTTGATATAAATATTATGAATGTAAATATTAGGATGAATCCCATACATGTCACCATAATCCCACGCAAATGCTAATTTATGTTTTTTACAGAAGAGCAATCAATAATTTCTCTTGTTTCACACTTAGCATCTTGTTTACATTAAGTGGAATTCTTGAAATTATTTCCACTTTCTTCGAGAGATCAATCATTGAATATACATTGATGCTAACAAAATTCAATATGTAGTCATGGGGAAGGAGTTGATCAAGAATAAAATTCTAACCTGGAATATCCATGGTGCTTTGTTGTGGTAGAATTTGGTTCAAGGGGAAGTTTAAACACCTTAATCTGTTATCCAATTCTTTGTTTCTTCCATAGTTATTTTGCAACACATTAGATAAAACAACATCTTCTTCTTTTCCTTCAATTTTACAAGACTTCTCTAACATCTGAGTTGTTATACAGAGCTCTAATCTAATTCTTGTTCTTCAACCCAAATTTCACGATCATCATCATTCAACGATTGGGCAGGAGGATAGAGAATGATCTTCTTAGTACCACTTCCATTTTAAATAATCATGTTTCTATACATGTAACCTATGAACGCATCTACAGTGTCTAACCATGGCCTTCCTATAATAATAGGATAACCTCATAAACTCACTTTTGGTTTAAGGACAATAAAGTTAGCAGGGTATTCCCAGGATTCTCCCACTACAACTATGCCCTCAAGGACTCCTTCAGGTCTCATGGTTGATTTATCTGCAAGTTGTAAGAATGTATTTATTAGCCTTAGTCCTTCCAATTTCAGATCATCCATAATTTTCCTGGTCATGACAATTATGGATGCCCCCAATTCAATCAGAGTGTTCTGTATTATGATTCCATTTAATGTAACATTTACCAAGGGACTGCCTAGATCTATGTACTCAAGTAAAAATGAATTTCCAAGCATAATATCAGCTAACTGTCCAATACCTTGTACATTGGTTGGATCCTTCCTTTTTCTTCCTTGTTTATTTATGCATAGATCCTTTACCAATTTTTTATAAATGGGCACATCCTTGATAGCTTCAATTAGTGGAATCTTCATGCAAATATCCTTCAATTGATTGAAAACATCGAAATAAGTATCTGATTTGAGTTTAAGCTTTCTTTCCTACAATATTTCTGGAAATGGAGGTTAATTAACTCACATTTTACCCTTACTATAAATTTGTTCAGGTTGTTATGAATCATCTAGTAGAGTGTTCTATATTTGTTGTGGATCATTCTGTAACAACTGTGGTTTATCTACAATCTCTGTAATGGTGGGTTTACTTTGTGGAGGAATTATTCTTCATGAGTGAAGTTTTATGTTATTAACATCAACCAAATAAGTAGGGTATTGAGTTGATTCCGTCATATGGGTTGGCTTAGTATATTTATTTTTTGGGTTATGTGTTGGCTGAGCTGGTAGCTGAGTGGATTTTGGTTAAGATCCTATTTGAGGATTTGGCATCAGAGTTTGTTGTTGTGGGTAAGGACTTCGTTGGTAATATTTATGATAGTTAGGAGGTGGGTTGTTCCATTATTTCCCTCCTCTCCAAGGCTTCTACCATGATTGAGGGGGTTGTTGCAAGTGTTGGCCTAGAAAATGAGATTGCCATTTTTGTTGGTATTGGGTAGGGTATGGAGCCTAACATTACTAAGTATTAGCCCAAGGTGGGGTTTTATAAATGAACTATTAACCCAATTTTGAAAAGATGACATAGGATATTTTGACATACCTCTTTGTCTTGGCAGCCATGGATTTCTTTGAGCAGCATAGAAGACTTGACCATCATCTATTTCTATCATCTTAAATTATGGTTCATCATCCTTTTCTTGTGCATTTCCGGCTAATCCTCAACATTTGCAATCAACTTTATTCATTATACATGCATGGAAAAACTCTTTTATTGTTACCTCAGCATCTTCTCTTTTCTTCTTGGCATGTAGAGCATCAAGCTAGGTAGCCATGTCATTGAATATATCCTATTTTATGTTCTTGAACATATTTACAATCTCTGATTTGGATGTCCCTGATTCCTTTGGTAAATGATCCACCCTTTTATCTAGCACCTCTAATTCTCTTCATTTTTGGTATGGATTAATTCATGCAGGCTTCACAAATTTCCTAAAAGGTAGATTTTGAGATATCTCCAGCTCCTATCAGGTCCAAGGAATCCATATCCTCTTCACTAAGTCCTTTTAAGAAATGTGTCTTGAGGGAATCATTAGATAATCTCGCGTGTCTTGAATTTTAGACACTAAATAATAATATTTCCAAGTAATCTTCCAATTGATCATCTTCCTTTTGTGGCATCTTGAAGAGCTCAACACCTCCTTTGCTACATGACCTTGAATAATCTTGATATTTTACTAGAAACGTTTCCTTCATTTGCAGCCAAGTTTTCACAACATCTCTTAGTAAACCCATAAACCATATCAAGGTTTCATCCTTGAGTATAGAAGGGAATACCTTTAAATTATGTGCATCTATAGTTTATTCATAGCTCCTACATAAAACAAAAAACTTAAACAAAAAGGTTTTTCGGTCTTTAGTTATGGATCCATGAAAGTATGGAAGGGTTGAGGGAGAAATGTTTTTCATTGTAGTAAGATAATTGTTGTTGGAGATTGGGAACTCAAAGGTAGTTTCCCGATCTTAAAAATTTTAATTCACTTCTTCTTCCATGATTTGCTGATTAGGAGCAGCTTTAGAAATTTCACTTGGAGGGGGATCTTCTAATAGTAAGCCTTGTACAGAGGAAAGTATGTCTTCTTCAGAATATTTATAATCATATGAAGAGATTTGTGTTATTTGTGGATTGGGTAGGAATCTACCATGGTAATCTCTTGAATGGTGCATGCATAAACTAACTCAACTCACTCAACATACATTAGTGGGGCGTGAGGAGGTGGAATTTCCTAAACCTATTCCTAAGAAATGCAAAACCTTTCAAAAACCTTATAACTTAGCAATATCCTTGGAAATGGAGACCAAAATGGTGGTGCAAATTAACTCGCAGAAATTAATATGTTGTTCACTGATTCACAGTAATTTAATCATCAAAGTAAGCGACATAAAATTTCAATAATGCAAATTTTGTATACATAGTTACAAAGAATTTAGGAGGTAAGAAATGAAATGGTTGTCACTACAATACTAAAAATAAAAATGCTTGAAACAAACTCAGAACGGAAATTAAATGGCTTCTTAACACTATGTCTTTAAATAAAGATCATAAATTCAGAATGCAAATAAAGAGATAAATTATTTCCTAACCTAATAATGCAATGAAACAAAGCAAGAAAACTATGGAGGGGTTCAGCAGACCACAATTAGGCCCTGCCTTAGGTGTTAATCCCCTCTAAGGATTGTAACTAAAAAACTACTGAACAAAACTCAGATTATTTATTTAATTGGCATGAATGTTACATTTAGGAACAAAGAAACTTATGTATCTACTTATCCCCTATTCTATAATTCCTCGACCTAGATTCCTATTTCCAGCATTAACCCTTTTCTTTTATACTCCTTAATTACAGTAAATACATGAGAAGAAGATTTCAACTAGGTGTTCAAATAGACCAAGTAAAATATATTTAGCAGAACAAGTGGAAGATCTCAAATAGATAAATAAAATATTTTCAACACATGCAATAGAAAAAATTAATAAGTGTTTAGATATCAAACACATAACTCAATTAACTAACAAGTTCCATAAATCACATGTTAACTAATCGATTAGTTCTTCAATGAGTTGTAATGAATAATCAAATTTATTATTGAGTTATCTCCCAGTTCTTCATGTTCTAGTTGTAACTACCTGTTCAATGATATGTACAAACTTGGAGTGTCATTATTCACATTTCAAGAGATCTGCATAATCACAACTTCTTTGTTATAGGTGATCTCCTTTAGATGTAGATGAGCTGTTGTAGAAAATTCCTTTGGCTGCAAATTAGTGGCAAGAGATGATTCCTTAAATGTAGGTGATTCCCTTTGTTGCATACAATTTACTACATATAACAAGTTGTTTGCAAACAAGAGTGACACCACACAAAACTTCATTAAAACAACTTATTGAAATCAAGAGAATAAATGCATACTTAAAATACCACAAAATAAGGGTAAATATTTATAACTATATTAATTATTATTCATGCCATAATTTCATGTTATGATTATAATGTTTAGCAGTATAACTGGGAAATACAAGGACATAGCTTCACTGGATTAAAAAAAGTACAGAAGATGATTTTTTTATGAAGGGAATTTAAACAAATATCCAAGTACCCATTTCCATGTTTTATGTTTCTACCAAAATTCAATAGATACCTCCAAGTAGGAACCACTTTTTTAGCTAAGTAGTCACCCCTAATTAGCCATACGGGTTGTACCAATCATCTAGATTCTAGACTCTCAAGAAATGTATGTGTCCTAGGAAAATTCAATCCTTAAAACTTCAAAAATATATGAGAAGAGGATGTTATGATTATATCCTAAAAATTTCAATATCTAGTTCTACTCTTAAGGTATTCAAACTTCATTTATCTAAAAAACCTTAGGTAGGGTTTCATTATGAACACGAGAAGATTCATTTCCTCATGAAACGGTTAAAAATTTTTCTCAAGGTTCTAAAACTTTTCCCAGAGGTTTGTTTTTTATCCCTCTTAATGATTATGTTAATAGTCAAGTCAAAGAGACAATTATTCTTTTTTGAAATCTCTCTTTTGTACATGTTCCGTACAAGGCAAAAATAGAGGTTTATTGCATTAATAGTCTTCCAAAAACATTGAGTTTAATTCCTCAAGGATTTGGTCTATAATTCTTCTACTAGAATGATTAAAAAACCTTCCAAAATGATCACATATATGTAATTAGTGAAACAATAAAAATACTTGCAAAATAATTGTCAACACAATCAAGATTACATTCATTACCATACAAAATAGAGTTCATTTTCCATATTCGATATTACCATTACAAAGTCTTCTTATGTTTCTCCCCTTGAGTCCTCCACACGTGTGTCATGTCACATAATTTTCCTCATTCGAGTTTCCTCCACTTTTTTAAGATATTTCTTCCAAGACTTAACTATTTTGTAACATCTAAATGATCCATACATATGGGAACATGAAGTATTTTGATGAATTTTTAATCTCCCACACACTTTACACCCTAAAGAACTTATAAAAAACATTTTGATATGTCTATTCACTCCCTCAAGACAAATACTTCTAATTCCTCTAAAACAAGGCCAAAATTTCTTCAAGCCTTCTAAAAATTCAAACAACACAAATGGTGGGTAAAAACACCTATTTGGATATTTTAAACATTAGGAATCCACCTATCATCATGATATGAGATAAAATGACTCTCTAAGAACCAGACCACCTAAGCCAACTTTGAAACCAAAATTCCATGTCAAACCAAAATGTGTACCTTAGGAGAGATGCTCATGCATCGTACTCACAAGGGGATGAAAAAGTTTCCCAAACTTGTCTTTTTCTTTCTGTATTTCCAGTTGAACTTTATCTTATTGAATAGGTCCTTGAATGAATACCATGCACACTTTACCTTCATCAACTGCATCATGTCTTTTACTAGATTTTTAGTCTTTGATATGGTCATGTTCTTAAGAAAGATGATGGTATTTGGATTGTTTTTTTGTTCCTCACCTTGTGCTTAAGAATATATACTTGCTCCAGATTTAAATGAGATGAATATTCATTTTTCATGAATGCTAGATTGTCCTTTTCATCTTCCTTTTGTCCTTCTTGTGTCATGACATCCTTAAAATTTGAAAATATTAACTTTTGTTTGAAACGATCACTTTCATTTTATTTCTCCTTCACTATCTCAACTACAAAACCTACATACAAAAAACCCAAAGAAAAATTATATAGATAAAATTGATCCTCATCAACATTATTGACCATCTCTTCCACCATATTCTTGCTTTCTTGAACTTTCTCTTCTTGAGTTTCTTCTTACACTAGTATTTTATTAATCTCTTGGACTATTTTTTACCCACTTTCCATGATTTTTATTCTCTTGTTGAATATTTGACTACTCCCTATTGTCTTCATGATCTAAATCTAGATTCTTCTTGTTTAGTTCTTGTGCTCTTTAAGGCTCTAACTGATATTCTCTTCTCATGAAATCTACATAACTATTTGTGTCTTCTTCTTTTCTCTTTCTTCTTTTTAGGTTTCCTTGGTACTCTTCCTCTCAAATTATCCATTCCCATAGTTTATTGAATGTAGAATATGATTTTTGTTTATCATATCACACTTTCTTTCACTCTTTTCCATATTTTTGTAGTGCTTATCTAACAAGAAAGTTTTCATGTTCTCTATCTTCTCTTCTTAACTCACTCTTTCTATCTTCTCAAGTAAGTATCTTTCACCATGCTTCTTCTCAATACCTCACCCTAGGAATTTACTAGTCTTTTGGTGATTCATCACTCTTAATTTTACCTTCCAAGTATTTTTCACCTTAGACTTCCTCTTACTTTCTTCTTCCTTTCTTCTTATCTTCCTCACAACCTATTAAAACTCCACAAGCACTTATACAATTTATTGTTAGAATACATAACTTATCTTCTAAAATACCTTACTAGGATTTTATACCAATATGATGTAGATCACAATCACACTCAATCAAAAAACATGATTACTTTCATCCAAATACCACAAAATTCCCTTAAGCTTGCAAAATAGCTTAGTTTCTAAAGCCTATATCTTCCCAAAACAATCACAATTTGATCTTTTTTATTTTTTATTTTTTTATTTCTATCAACGAACCATGTCAATATGTCATATTTCATGCTAAGAAACCATTTATAATGAAGGAAATCAGTGATAATCTTCAAGTTTCTTCTTTGGTTCAAATTTGTGCTAATTTTTCCCTTAAGAACAATGACATTCCCCAAAACTAGTTGGGAAAAAACTGAAATGCTTCCAAGAAAAGTATGATTAGTTTTGGGCACTAATTATGCCCCTCAAGGTGTATGCTAATTTTTTTATTTCAAATTAAATGGCTTCCCCTAAATTACTCTTTTATTCTTCTCTATTAGCCCACACTTCTAGTAGTCCTAATCTTACTATTTTATTAGCATAAATTTTGGTGGATGAGGTTATGAACCACACTGAGGACATTATCTAGTACTTATTTCCATGTTTTATGGTTCTACCAAAATTAAATAGCTACCTCCAAGTAGGAACAACTTTTTTAGCTAAGTAGTCACACCCAATTAGCCCTAAGGGTTGTAATATTCATCTAGACTCTAGGCTGTCAAGAAATGTAGGTGACATGGGAAAATTCAAGCCTTAAAATTTTAAAAATATATGAGAGGAGGGTGTTAGGATTATATCCTAAAAATTTCAAGAGATATTTCTACTCTTAAGGTATTCAAACTTCATTTATCTACAAACCCTGGACAGGGTTTCATTACGAACCAGATAAGCTTCATTTCCTCAAGTTAAATGCATAAAAATGATTCCCAGGGTATAAAAATTTTCCCAAAGGTCAATTTTTTATCCCTCTTAATGATTATGTTAATAGTCAAGTTAAAGAGATGGTGATTATTTTAATAAATATCTATTTTATTCTTGTTCCATATGAGGCAAAAACAAGGGTATCTTGCATTATCAATCTTTAAAAAAGTTGAGTTTAATTCCTCAGGAATGTGGTCTATAACTCTGTTAATAGAATGATAACAACCCTTACAAACTGATCACATATAAGTAATTAGTTAAACAATGAAAATAGTTACAAAATAATTGTCAATACCATCAAGATTACACTCATTACAATACAAAACAAAGTTAATTCTCCATATTCCATATTACAATTACAAAATATTATTATATTTCTCTCTTGGAGACCTCCTCACGTGCTTCACATCACATGAATATCCTTATTTGAGTTTCCCCCACTTTTTTTATATATTTCCTCCAAGACCTAGTTGTTCGTAACTTCTAGATGATCCATACTTATGGAAACATGAATTATTTTGATGACATTTTAATCTCTCATCCACTTTACACCCTAATGAACTTTTAAATAACATGTTAAAATGTCTGATCACTCCCTCAAGACACACACACTTCTAGCTCTAATGTAGCCAACTTTAACACATACTCATTACTCTATATATATCTTGAACTAAAAGAGAATAAATCTTCTTCTTCATTATTCAATCATGGATTGCAATGCTTCATAAATAGGAAAACAACTCACAACTTGAGTTTCCAATCAAACTCTAACTAAATTTGACTAAATATACTCTAGAAAGGGAAAATTTTAGTGGCGAATATTCGTTAATTCATGAATATTTTAGTTTATGAAAATTTAAATTGGCGAATTTTAAGGGTACAAGTTAGAACCAGTTTGCAAAAATTTTATAGGTATAAGTTAATTTTAGGGGTCAATTCACCATTATAGTGAAATAGAAATTCATAAAAAAAAAATCAGAATATACTCAGTCCGTAGCATATTTTTATATTACCAACTGAAAACATATAACATGGTGTCGGTAGGTAGCATAAAAAATGCTACCGACCGATAGCTTACTATATGTTGTTGGTTAGGTAGCACATAAAAAATCTACCATCTAGTAGCATTCAATAGTGATGTCATGATGTCTAAATATTCTCCATTCGTGCGAAAGATAATTTTCATAGATTCACCAAATATTTTTGAAGGTTTTTTTCTAGAGGGACCCAAAAAATTTTCCCTGAATCTAGATGGTGAAGTTTACTATTTTTAATAGTTTAAAAGAACCTACTATTCGTAGTAAGTTCGCATGTTTATTCCTATGGGAAAAAAAAATCCACGCATCTTCTACATGCATAAATTATAGGAATTTCTAACTTTCTAACCTACCATACATTGAAGAGACTAAAATTAGCTAATGTCGTGAAATAGGAAAAAATGAACAACTTAAATCCATATTTCTGGCCCCCAGATGGCGGATTTCTAGCCAAAAAAGTGCCAAAACATGCTCCAACTAGTAGAGTCAGGTTGAACAATATGTTCATTTCGTCAAAACAAGTGGTTTAATATAATGGACTTGAAAAAACACCCGGGGGAAAATTTATGACCTTTTCATGTTCCTACTAAAATTAGTGCATCATTCTTTGATGCTTGAAAAAAACGTAGCTCCTGCAAGTTATCTTCTTCAAATTTTTTCCATTTCTCTACATCTAGATTTTTAATTTCCCACTCTGTGACCCATGTTTTTTCCTCTTGTTCTAATCCTTTATAATGTACTAAATATTTGTTGTGATTCCCATGTCACGTGTTCACTATTTTCTTGTCTAAAATATGATCCACTTCTTCCTTCTTTTCACTAGAACTTGTTGCCTCCAATCTACTAATTCTTCAATAGCATCCCCTTCTTAACCATCCCCATGAAAATAATATAAGTCTGAAACATTAAACACTAGAGAAATATAAAAATTTCCCAGAAATTATACCTCCTAAGCATTATAATTTTTCTTCACAATTTTGTAGGGACCAATCTTCTTTTACTTCAACTTGTTATAGGTTCCTTTTAGAAACCTTTATTTCCTAAGGTATGCCATAACCAACTCAACCACTGTAAACACCTTTCTCCTTCTTTGCACATCTGTTATTTCCATATACTTATCATTACTATTCTGCAGCTTCTTCCACACTTCTTCCTATAATTATTGTATATCTTCGGCAAATGCTTCGACATCATCACTGACTCTGTTATCAATCAGTAGTTGCACCAAATCTAACACCCCATTTAGATTACTCCCATACACAATATAAAATGGATACTTTCATGTGGATCTATTTACTAACATATTATAAGTAAACTCAGATTGTGGTAATGCTAAGTCCCTTTATTTTGGCTTTTCCCCAGCTATGCACCTTAATAGGTTCCTCAAGATCCTATTTACCACCTTTGTTTACCCATTAGTCTCAGGATGATAGGAACTACTCAACTGTAGTTTAGTTCCAAACTTATTCCATAAATTCCTCCATACATGACTTACAAACCTTGTGTCCCTATCTGAAGTGATGGTTTTTGAAACACCATGCAACCTAACAACTTCTTTGAAAAATAAATCTGCTACTCATGTTGCATCACTAGTTTTCTTACATGCAATAAAATGAACCATCTTAGAGAACCTATCAACAACCACAAAAACGGATTCATTACCTCATTTTGTTTTTGGTAATCCCAACACAAAATCCATACTCAAATCTGTCCACGGTCCTTTGGGAGCAAGAAGTGGTATATACAACCTTGTAATTTATGCATGGCCTATCGAGACTTGGTAAATTCAACACCTCTTCACATATCTTACCACATCTCTTATCAACTTTGGCCAATAGTATTTCTTTACTACTAAGGCTATCATCTTATCCTTACGAAATTTCTTAGCCAATCCTCTGTTATGCAGCTCTTTCACTCTATTATCCCTCATAGACCCAACTGGAATACATAGTTGTCGTCCCTTAAATAGATAGCCATCTTGCAAAAGGTACTCATCCTTGAAATCTCTTACATCGCCTGAAAATGGTCAACTTAACCTTTCAAAAATATCCTTAAACTCAGAATCAGAAAAATATATATCTTTTATTGCTTCAAAACCAACCACTTCATTCTCCATAGTTGTAAATAGATTCGTATGCCTAGTAAATGCATCCGTAACTTGGTTCTGCTTTCCTTATTTATGCTTTAGAGAAAAATTATAACCCTGCAAAAATGATACCCACTTTGCATGCCTACTATTCAACTTCTTTTGTGTATTCACATACTTCAGGTCTATGTGGTCTGTAAATAACACAAACTCCTTAGCAACTAATTAATACCTCCAATGCCTCAATGCTTGTACAATTACATAAAATTCCACATCATAATTAGAGTATTTATTTCTCACCTCATTCAATTTCTCACTAAAGAAAGCTATTGGATTCCCTCCTTGACTAAGGACATCACTAATACCAACATGTGAGGCGTAACAATCAACCTCGAACACTTCATCAAAATATGGTAGTTCCAAAATAGGTGCTTCTGTCACCTTCTTCTTAAAAAACTGAAATCTATCCTCAGATGCCTTTGTTCACAAAAACTCCCTTCCCTTTGTGTAATCTGTTATAGGTGCTACAATACTACTAATTTTTTTAATAAAATTTTGGTAAAATGTTGCTAAACCATGAAATCTGTGTACCTCTGTTATACTTCGTGGAGTAGGTCATTCAATAATTTCTATTATCTTTTCTGAGTCCATATGTACCCTATCTACTGAAATAATAAAACCCAAAAATACCAAACTCTCTTGCATAAATGTGTCCTTCTTCAAATTTTCATAGAGATTCTCTTTCCTTAACACTTCAAATATCACCATCAGATGCCTCAAATGTTCTTCTTTAGTTTTACTGAAAATCAAGATATCATCAAAATAAACCACAACAAACTTACCATTATACTCCCACAACTTAGTCTTCATTAACCTCATAAAATTACTAGGTGCATTAGATAACCTGAATGGCATCACCAACCACTCATATAATCCATTCCTTGTCTTGAATGATGTTTTCCACTCATCTCCTTCTTTGATACAAATCTGATGACAACCACTTCGAAGATCAATCTTGGTGAAATATTTAGATCCAACAAGCACATCCATCATATCATCAAGGTGAGTTATTGGGAACCTATACTTGATTGTAATTTTTTTGATTGCTCTGCTATCCGTGCACATTCTCCATGTTCCATATTTCTTTAGAGTTAATAAATATGGAGTTTCACATGGACTCATGTTCTCCCTTACTACACCCTTTCTCACGAGCTTTGTCACTTGCTTATTCAACTTTGCATGCAATGTCAGGATCATCCTATAATCCACTTGATTTGGGAGTGAATACCCTGGTATCAAATCAATATGGTGTTGTATATCTCTTTTGTGTTGTAACCCATTTGGTAGCTCATCAGGAATAACATCAAAAAAATCTTTTATTAATTCTACTGCTTCTACTAGTATTTGTGCACTTGCAGGTTCATCCTTATTTGCGACTAGCACATAACAAAACCTAGTTTTCTTTGCCACCTTCACAAATTATTTTACAGAAAACATATTTTTGGTATTTTCCTCTTGCTTAAGAGGTAGAAAAACTATTTTTGTGCCATCCTTCCAAAAAGTATATGTATTCTTCCCCCCATCATGAATCACTTTTCTATCAAATTGTTATGGTCTACCTAGCAATAGATGACATGCATACATAGGAATAACATCACACCAAATATCATCCTTATAACTTTTCCCAATAGAAAAATGTATTAAACATCTCTTATCAACAGTAACTTCATTACCCTTCTTAAACCATGTAATACGGTAAGGGTTAGGATTCTTCTCACAATACAGGCCTAGTTTCTCAACCATCTCATTTGAAACCATGTTCTCACAACTACTAGTATCAATAATAACATTACATACCTTTCCTTTTGAAGTGCATCTTGTTCTAAAAAAATTATACGTAGCCATGCATCCCCATTGATATCATTTTTTGGAGCAATCATTGTCCTTTTGATCATCAAATTTTCTCCCACATCTGGTGGAATTTCTAGATCTTGATTGTCTTCTTCTTGTTCAACTTCAACAAGATTTAATCTCACAGGGTCTTTTTGTCTCTTTTCATACATATAATAATGTGGGAATTCAAATTCTCTATGCCCCTCTTCACCACATTTGTAGCACACAAATGGTCTTCGTGAAGCCTCCCATCCTCTACCGCCAACATATGCTCTACACCTAGTAAATCCTCTACCTCTTTTTTTATTTGGAAGATCTTGTCCTGTATCATCTTACTTTTCCACGCCATGAGGTTATTCTCTTATACCTTAGTTGAAACCAGCTCGTCCTTGAAAGGAGGATGAGGACCCCCTACTCATCCTAGGTGATGTCCTAAAACTTTGATGGCTTTTTTTCATTCACCTTTAAAGCTAGTTAATAGGAATCCTCCATGTTCTTGATCATGTGCATGCTTAGCTCATCTTGAATAGAAAATTTTAATCCATTTACATACCTTGCAACCTTTTGTTCATCGGTTTTTTCATGCTCTACACAAATGGACAACTTGTAAAAGTCATCTATGTATTCTTGTATGGTTTGTAAGTTCTGTCTGAGATTTTGAAACCTCTTGAAGAGGGTTTGTGCAGAATCCACAAGGGGAAATTTTTCTTTTAATTTCTTCTCCATCTTACTGCAGGTCCTAATCCTTTCTTTCCCCTTTCTTGACTTCTCCTTTTGTATATGATGCCACCATAACATAACATGACCTTTTAATTTCATGCATGAAAATTTTACCTTCTTTTCCTTTGACATAGCCTTCCACTCAAAAACATTTCCCATACTAGTCAACAAGTCGATCAACTCCTCTGGTTTTAGGCTACCTCCATATTCTGAATCATCAATTCTTATTCCATCGTTCTTTCCTTCACCTACCATATATTCAAGAGACTAAAATTAACTAATGCCCTAAATTAGGAAAAAAATGAACTACAACTTAAATCCTAACTTTCGGCCCCTAGATGGCAGATTTCAGGCCCGAAAATGTGCTTAAACGTGCTCCAACTAGCAGGGCTGGTTGATTGGTGCATTCGTCTCATTGAAGTAGGTGATTTAAAAAAAAGACTCAAATAGACACCCATAACACAAGTTATTACCTTTTCAAGTTCCAGCTAAAATTGGTGCATCAAAATCCTCTTAAACAAACACAAAATGGCTTCAATCCTTTTTAAAATTTAAATAACAAAAATGGTGGGAAAAACACCTATCATCACAATATATGTTAAAATGACTCTCTAAGAACTCCTAAACAGCCTAAGCCAACTTTCAAACCAAAATTACATGTCAATCCAAAAAATGTACTCTAGAGAGATGCTCCCACATTAAATTTGGATCCTTAATTTCCTTACATATTTTTTCAAAAATAACATATTGATTTAGGTTGAATTGATGACTAATAATCAAATTGAAACCATTTTCACTAATAAGTAAATAGCTAACAAAATAAGAAAATAAATTATCCTTAACTATATTAATAACCAAATTGAAAATAAAAACATAAATATCCTTTTAACATATTTCAAATAAATATACTTAAATCTTAGCTTAATTTATATATAATTTGTTAAAATATTAAACCATCCTACACTTTCATAGGTTTCTATTTTCTGTAAAAGGTAACACTTACCATAATCCAATAATCAAGAACAATACTATTATATGATTTCAATAGTGTTGAGTTAATTTTGTCATACATACTTGTAATGCTTATAGGGGTTTATGTATACAAAAGAATCCCACACATTATGGGGAAAGATACTTCAAACTAAATCCTTGAATGATTTAAAAAGACATACCAACTATTTTAATGAGATGGGAGCCTTTTCCCAACCAAGAAAAACAAAGGAAAATAAATTACATTGTGGTGGACAATTATTGTAGTAACAATCACGGGACATAGTTATAATGTAGATGTAGATACATGGTATGGGAATTATAACCATCAATTGGAGAGTATTTGTTTTCCTTGTGTTTGGACCATCATTGAAATCTTTATAGATGTTTGGGAACCAACAAGGAAGATGGAAAACAAAGAATTATACAAATTATCTTAATATTAAACTTGCCAACATGCATTCATGTGCAAACATGTGCTTTAAAGAGCATCTTATTCAAAAGGTTGTCCATACTTTAGAAGCATTTAAAAAATATAATTAATTTAGAGAAGAGACACTTGCTAAAAGAATGGCAGACTTGGATGCCAGAATTAAAAAGTTAATGCGCATTAATGCTCCTCCACTTGTGTATCCTATTAAATTATGTTACCAAGAAGAAAAGTAATTGAGCACACACATTAAAGTCTTATTATAATGATAGCCATTATGTCAAATCAAAATATTATATAAATGAAAGCGTGGAGTCACTTACAGTCTTTTTATATGCTTTCACTTGTGATATACACCACCATAACATGAGAACAAAGATTTTGATGGAGATGAATAATGAACTCACTAAATTCAAAAATAGAGCTATTTATTTTTTATTTATTTCGGAGAATGTTTATTGTTTGTAGTAGTTTTTTCTTGGAAATACCGTACGTGTTATACTACAAATTTGAATAGTGCATTTAAAATAAATATATTTCCTAGAGCAATTGATTGTTGTTATATTCTTAGAAATTAAAGAAAAACCTTAAAGTTTGCTAAGTACATTATCCCAATATGAAATATATTTCATATTAAAGGAGTAAACAATAACATCAACCTCTTTTATCTATCTTATCTATGGAACTCAAATGATAATCATTTGCTTAATCCAAATATCTTTTCATATTATAATTATAGTAAATTAATAATATAATTTTATGGAAGTCTTACTTCTAATGGTTTGTTGTCTTTCATTTGATATCATTGATAAACATTTTAGTAAAAGTAGTAATACTTACATAATATTTTAAAATCAATGTTTTGCATTAAATTAGTTGAAAATTGACTTTTTTATATTATAAAATCAATCCTATATTTCAGCTATAAAGTATTATTATTTTACATTTAATATAAACCTTAAAAGATAGCTTCAAAACTAAGTTAAATTATAAAGAACAATACATTATATAAACATTTTTTACTTTTATATACAAATTAATAAAAGAGAAAGGTAAAAATAAGTTACTTTATTAAGAACAATAAACTATATAAATATCTGTTACTTTTATATACATATTAATAAAGGAACAAGGTACAGTATACATATATGTTACTTTTATTCACATTTATAAAGAAGTCAGTTATTATATAAACAATCATTACCTTTATATGCAGATTGATAAAGGAGTAAGACATTATATAATTGTTATCATTAAATATACAAACTAGTAAAGGTAAAACCACTAACATGTATGCAATGTGTCAAATCATAATTAGGGTGCAGTAGTGGGTGCCAGAGCAACATTTTTTAATAATTATTTCTGAATATAAGTATAGTGAGAACTGAGTGGGGTTGTGTCAAGGAAATTACCATTAGGTGGGGTTGTATCAGGGCAACTACCATTAAGTGGGGTTGTGTCAAGGAAACTACAATTAAGTAGGGTTGTGTTAGGGTAACTACCTTTAAGAGGGGTTGTGTTTGGGAAACCATTATTAAGCTAAAGAAACTAGTGACATTACATGTTCGACATATTATAGTGCGTTTCGAAAAAATATGTTAATCATTCACAATTTAACATCCATGCATGCACAAAAATAATATATATACATATGAATTAACCATTAAATGACAACTTCAATTCAAACGCATAGAACGATAAGTTTCTCTACACTACCACACTTATTGAAATATTCTTCACAAAAATTGAATTACTAAAATTCATTTTCTTTTAACTTAAAAAAAACTACCATTGTAAAGTTATATATCTGATTCTATATGCATAGAACTCATAAGAAAGCATAAGCACACCTTGCAACTTGCATGGGCTACCAAACGTACTCACTAAGTTGAGGACATTAATCTATGTAGAACTTTTCCTTGATGTCGACCCTTCACTTATAAAACTCCTCAAATTCCCATAAAGAAAGGGAAATTGTCTGTCCAGGATTCAATAATTCAATCCTTTATGGCATGAATTAGAACCTTTGATAAGGACTCAAAGATTAAATTAATTACACCCTTTAGCAAATTGCCCTCCACGATCTTGGTCGAAGACTTGGAGTTACCAATCTCCCTCTGAAAGACACCATGTGATTCATACCCACTAAGGCCCTAGGCCCATTATTTTAATAAATGATCATATTATAATGCATTAGTAGCTCTTCATAAGCACATCAAACAATGGAATAGGCCAAATCTTAGGTGTTAAATTTTTTGTTTATTCCTTCATTGACTTGCAAAGTCTTTGATCCAAATTCGTAATGGCCAGGGTGATAGAGAGATAAATACTAAGGGGGTTCGATAGGAGGAGGAGTCCTTAATATTTTAATTTAGAAACAAATGCCTAGACGATAAAATAATGACATAGTTTTTGGACGGGCACGCGGGCAGGCCCCTATTGGGAGGCTCCGCATATCCGCCGCCGTCCTAACCCCGTCTTTTACGTAGATGCTGTAAATAATTTAAGCCTCTAACATTATAAAAATCGAAAAATTTCTGGCCCCTCATTAAATCCACGAGACAGCGGCACGTGGGCACGCGTATATATCACATGACGGAATCTAAGCATGCCGCCCCGATGATATATACATCCATGTATATCCGTCATGCGACCGCAATACAAACCACACGTCAGCATCCACGTCAACGTGCCCGGGCTGCCCGGACGATAATGCTTGTGACTGAGGCTTGTTTCGGGCAGGCAACAAGATCTGGTGCTCCAGCTCGGACAGCGGTGGGTCCCGGCGCTACGAGTCAAACACGTTGTTCCAGGATGGTGTGGAGTGGGCCCACGTCGATCTTGGCGACTGGTCACATGGGCCCATTTGACTAGATTGTAATCAGTACCAGCTAGCCCTCGGCCGGCTCGAAGAACGTGCGTCTGTCCACCCAATCGCGAGTCCCCGTGTGACCGTATTCCTAAACGCTTAGCGGCTTCGGAATCCCATCCGACGGCTACAGTGCCTTTAACGTGGACCGTTGGATTCCCGAGGAGACATAATACATCAAAACTCGTGTTAATCGAGCTCTTATATTTTATTTATGAAGGCCCCACAACCTTTGCATTTCTTTCAACGTTCTTGGGTCTTCTCCTAATAATTGGATTGTATTACAATGATCTATTTCCCCAATTTATTTAAATTTTTTCTCTTTCTTTATAGAATATAGTAGGTATTTCCTTGCTTGGATACACAATTGAATAGACATATTCAAGGGTCTATATTGACATTGGAGGAGGGGACTTAAAAGAGAAAATTGTGTAAAACATTTTACAATTGTGATGTTTTAAATATAGTATGTTCTAAAATGTCAATCAAAAATTATTTTCTATATATTTAAATAATTATTTATTGCAAAAGTTATTATTTGTTAAAATATTGTTATATTCGAATAGTTACTATATATTACAAGAATTGGAAATTATAACAAATACTTGTTAGAATGTGTTGTATATTTTGTATACTATATACCCAGGAGTATTGTACACCTCTTCCACGAGCGTTAGCATGGGTCTGGGAGTATAAATATGCTATTTTTATCTATACGTATATATGGGTGGTGTCATAATCCATGAATTATGGGGAACCGTTATGGGTGTTTTATTAGCCCATGGTTTTGGTACCCATTGTATTGTAAAACCGCTTTGACGGTTTCTTATTATTTTGCTTACAAATAGCTGGAGATGCAGTAGGGTAAAAACAGAACTTGGAAGTACATTATTGTATTGTAAACGGTTAAGTTAATGCAATAAGAGAGAGAAGTTATTGTGCTAGGTTTTTTCCCTAAAGGGTTTCCCAGGTTAAATCTTGTGTTTTGTCATTTGTTTTCTTTGATTATCTTGAATATTTTGTTTAGTATAGCTTCTTGTTTATTAGTTTATCAGGATTGATTCTCTTCATTTGGTATCAGAGCTAGGTTTTAGATTTTATGTGAAGAGTTAGGGTTTCTAAAACCTGTGATAAACGTTTTTTGAGTGGGAGCTCTGCGGGTGAATTTTTCAAGTAGAAGAAAATGACGGGAAGCACAAGGATCGAAATCAAAAAATTTAATGGCCAACATTTTGAGTTATGGAAGCTCAAGATGGAAGATCTTCTTGTGGATAGAGATCAGTGGATTGTTGTGTCTGGAGTCATGCCTATGGGTATGAAGGTAGAGGACTGGGAAAAGATCGATAGGAAGGCAAGGAGTTCAATCAGATTGTGTCTGTCAGATTCAATTTTGTTGAATGTGTCAAATGAGAAATTTGCTCAGGTGTTATGGGAGAAGTTGGGGACTTTGTATCAAACAAAGTCTCTGGTGAACAAATTGTTTCTCCAAAAGAAGTTATATTCATTAAGAATGAATGACAAAGACTCTGTTGTAGAACATCTGAACGTCTTTAATATTGTGGTAAGTCAATTGATTTCTGTTGATATTAAAATGGAAGAAGAGGATAAGTGTATTACTCTTTTGTGTTCTTTACCTGAGTCTTGGGATAGTCTAGTTATGGCTATTACTAGTACTACGAAAAAATTATTAGTTGAGGATGTAGTTGCGACCTTACTATCAGAAGAAATGAGGTGAAAATCCATTGAGGATTATCAATCCAAGGATGCCTTATATGTAAGAGGTCGTACCCAAGAGAAAAGCAAGAAGAGGCAAGGACAGTCAAAGTCCAGAAGTAAATCGAAGACTATAGAAAAAGATAAGAGGAAATGTTGGAACTGTGGTAAAACGAGGCATTTCAAGAAAGACTGTAGATCTAAGAAGGTAGAAAAGGGTAAGTCCTCTGATGATGGTGGATCTTCAGATACAAAACCCTCTAATGAAGACTCAGGAGATTTGTTTTTTGGTGGCTTCCAGCTTGCATGCATGTGACAGTGCATGGTTGATTGAATCAGGTGCCTCCTTTCATATGACACCACACAAGGAGTGGTTCTGTGAATATGAAAAGTGTAATGGAGGTGATGTATATCTGGGAGACAATTCAACCTGCAAGATCATTGGTCGCGGGAGAATCAAGATGAGGTTTAAAGATGGAAGGATTAAAACCCTCCCAGGTGTTCTGCACATTTCCAGGTTTGACCAAAAACCTAATATCTATAAGTAAGATGAATGATGCAGGTGTTCAGGTAGCATTTAGTAAAGACAGTTACAAGATGGTTCGGGGTGCAATGGTATTGGCAAGAGGCATCCGTATTGGAACACTGTTTAATTTGAGGCAAGCATTATTACTGATGAGTGCAATAGCTCTATGGTTATAGAGGAGAAGAAAGATTCATATCCAACTCCTACATCTGCTGCAATGAAGACGATGTTATGGCATCAAAGGATGGGACACATCGGAGAGAAAGGACTTCGTACTTTAAAAGTAAAAGGTATGGTTGAAGGAATTTCTGAGTGTCCTTTAGATTTTGATTTTTGTGAGCATTGTGTGTTTGGAAAGAAAACTAGAGTAAAGTTTCCTACGAATGCTACAAGATCAGAAGGAATTCTACATTTGATACATAGTGATGTTTTTGGACCTATAAAAGTTCCATCATTAGGAAAAGCCATGTTCTATGTTAGTTTCATAGATGATTTCTCAAGAAAGACATGGGTATATTTTATTAGAATAAGTCTAGGGTTTTTAATAAATGTAAAAAGTTTAAGGCTCTTGTGGAAAATCAGACAAAAAGGAAGATAAAGGTTTTGAGAAGTGACAATGGCGGGGAATATTGCTCTAATGCCTTTGAGCAATTCTGTAAAGAGTGTGGAATAGAAAGGTTTAAGACAACTCCATATACGCCACAACATAATGGAGTTGTAGAAAGGATGAATAGAACGTTGATGGATAAGTGTAGAAGTATGCTCAGTGGTGCCAGTTTGGACAGAAAATTCTGGGCAGAAGCAGTGGCAACTGCGTGCTATTTGGTTAATAGATCACCAACATCTGTGCTTGAAGTGAAAACTCCACAAGAAGCATTAAATAGTAAGAAACCCTTTGTTAGACATTTACATGTATTTGGTTGTATTGCTTATATGTATATTCTGAAAGAGAAAAGAACCAAGTTAGATAATAAATCTGCTAAGTGCATATTTATTGGATACTCTAATGGCATAAAAGGATACAAGCTTTGGAATCTAGAATCACATAAGGTTTTTTTTAGTGTAATGTAATTTTTAGAGAGCTTAAGGAAATTCCAAAGCAAGATGCAAAACCAGAGGAAGATCATGTTAAAATTGAGGAAGATGAAATTGTGTTTGAATTTGATGCGACTACATAAGATGAACCAAAAAGAGACTTACAAGGGGAAGATTTAGATGAAGCAGATGAGGAACTAGAAAATCCTATCTTAAGAAGATCAGATCGATTGAGAAGGGCACCTGAGAGGTATAGTTCTCTTGATTTCCATTGTACTTCTATTTTTTTAGTTTTATCTGTTACTGATGATGAACCCAAGACTATGAAGGAGGATTTTGGATCTAATGAAAGCAAGTTTTGGAAAAAGGATCTGGAAGAAGAAATGGAGTCCTTATTTAAGAATAATACATGGGATTTGGTGAAATTACCTCCTGGAAGAAAACAGGTTGGTTGTAAATGGGTGTTTAAGAAGAAGTATAATGTAGATGGGAAAATAGAAAAGTATAAAGCTCACCTTGTGGCAAAGGGTTTCTCTCAAGTGGAGGGACTCGATTTTGGTGAGATATTTTCTCTTGTTGCTAAGTTACATTCTATTAGATTTATTTTAGCTATTGTTGTTGCTTTCGATCTGGAAATAGAGCAGATGGATGTTAAGACAACATTTCTTCATGGTGAGTTTGAGGAGGAATTATACATGACACAACCAAAAAGCTTTAAGATCAAAGGAAAGGAAGATTTGGTGTGTAGGCTGAAAAAAGTCATTATATGGCTTGAAGAAATCACCAAGAATGTGGAACCAGAAATTTGACAGGTATGTGTTGAGACTTGAGCTTAAAAGAATTAAATATGACCCATATGTTTATTTTAAACATAAGGGGAATATTATATTATCATTGTATTGTATGTTGATGACATGTTGTTAATTGGTAACAGTAATAAATTGGTTAATCATGTTAAATCTCAACTCTCATCTCATTTTGATATGAAGGATCTCGGTGGTACAAAATCTATTTTGGGCATGGAAATAAAAAGAGATCGTGTAAATAGGAAACTAGTGTTGAATCAAAGAAAGTATCTTGAGGTGATATTGCAAAGGTTTCAAATGCATGAAAGTAAACCTACTAGTATTCCTTTTCCTATTGGTCAAAAGTCATCTTCTGAACAATTTCCTAAAACTAAAGAAGAAATACTAGAGGACATGTCTCAGGTACCATATGCTAGTACAGTTGGTAGTTTGATGTATGCAATGGTTTGTACTAGACATGATATTGTGCATGAAGTGGGAGTAGTGAGAAAATTCATGTCAAATCTTGGAAAGGAACATTGGATTGCGGTAAAGAGAATATTCAGGTACCTGTGTTGGACATCTTATTATCTAATTTATTATCATGGAAAACTTGATGAAAGTAAAACATTAGATCTACATGGTTTTGTGGATTCTGACTGGGGTGGAGACTTGGATATGCGCAGGTCTACCAGTGGTTATGTGTTCAACTTGTTTGGTGGAGCAGTAAGTTGGATGAGTAAACGTCAAGCAAGTGTTGTGATATTCACCACAAAGGCTAAGTACATGGCAGATACTCATGCAAGTAAAGAAGTGGTTTGACTTCAGCAATTGATCTCCATTGTTGGGTTCACCCAAAACGTTATAAGGATTGATTGTAACAGTCAAAGTGTAATTTTTCTAGAAAATAACCTTGAGTATCATTCAAGAACAAAAAACATTGATGTTCAATAGCATTTTGTAAGAGAAATGGTGCAGGAGAAGAAGATACTACTAAGTAAGGTGGACACAAAGGATAATGTTGTTGACTCTTTAACTAAGGCTATGAGTGCTGAGAAAGTTTCTTGGTGCAGAAAATTGATGGGCTTAAATGCCCTGAGTTGCTGACTATATGGCAGTGTAGCCCCCTTTTGCAAAGTATACAATAAGTGGGAGAATGTTAGAATGTGTTGTATATTTTGTATAATGTATACTCAGGAATACTGTACACCTCTTCCACGAGTGTTAGCAGGGGTCCAAAATTATTTTATATATATTTAAATAATTATTTTTCCAATTATTGATTGCGAAAGTTATTCTTTGTTAAACTATTGTTATATTCTAATAGTTACTATATATTACAAGAATTGAAAATCACAACAAATACTTCCTTGTTAGAATGCTTTGTATATTTTGTATATTATACACCCAGGAGTATTATACACCTCTTCCACGGGCGTTAACAGGGGTCCCTATTTTTCTGGGAGTATAGATATGTTATTTTTATCTATATGTATATATGGGTGGTGCCATAATCCATGAATTATGGGGAACTGTTATGGGTGTTTATTAGCCCATGGTTTTGGTACCCATTGTATTGTAAAACCATTTTAACAGTTTCTTACTATTTTACTTACAAATAACTAGAGATGTAGTAGGGTAAAGCAGAACTTGGAAGTACATTATTGTATTGTAAATGGTTAAGTTAATGCAATAAGGAGAGAAGTTACTATACTGGGTTTTATCCCGAATGGGTTTCCTAGGTTAAATATTGTGTTTTGTCATTTGTTTTCTTTGATTATCTTGATTATTATGTTCAGTATAGCTTCTTGTTTATTAGTTTATCGGATTGATTCTCTTCATTCCTTAGGACTCAATGTTAATAACATTTACTCTCTACTTCTTAATTGATAAACAATTAGAGATGTTGCTCTGAATAACCATAACATATAAATTATATTAAAAGGTCAAGTAATTGTTATCATTGATACCAACAAATCCATAAAAGATAATGCCCAAAGATAAACATATTATTGATACTATAATTGGGAAAGAACCATAAACGGATGATAGAGAAGTCAATCATTTTTAAAATACATTTTTAATATTTTTCTATTTAGTTGAAACATAATATTAAAAATCGTCGTGCCCATTAATCTTAAAGGCTAAATGCTTTAGTGTATAATTTACTAAGTAGTTTTTCACTAGATTGAACATTCACTACACATCTAGTAAAATGGACAAAATTATAGTTATAGGCCAAACTACAAATATTTTGTATAATTTTGTCAAATGGAGATGTGGTATGATTATCACCCTTGCATTATAATTTTTGCAAATGTTATCTCTGAACCCACGAAAACAATGAATGTTTAAAAAATAGTTCACACTTAGCAAAAAGCCTTGAAAAATTTGACAACTGAATATTTCCTGAATGGTTTTTAATAACAACACGTATGGAAGAGCTTCCTTCTTATTAAATACTACATCTACGTGTAAAGTAACTTGAGGTAAGAATAATGTAGTTTAAATATTCTTTTTCTAGACATGGTCTCACAATAAATGACTAATAATGAGGGTTCAACATCATGAAAACCATTATTGAAGCCTATTATTTTTCTCGTAAATATAATTTACATGTGATTGAAATTAAAATGAGATTCATATGTGCATATAACATATATTAGTGATAGAGTATTGTTATAACTACCCTCAACAAAATTTTGAAAACTCGAAAAGAACTAAGCAAAAAAAAAAAGTTATATGGATTTTTTGATGTATGTTTCGAATCACCACCTATGATCTATCATAAGGAAGTATGATTAAATATTAGTCATTTTGATAATGGATTATAGGTGGTGATTCCAAACATATAAAAAGAATACATACATAATTATTTTTATAGGTTTCCTAATAACTTTCTATTTTTTGTTCTATGAATCGTGTCAACATAAAATTCACCACTTATGAAAAACTTCCTATCTCTTTACTATCCTATATAAGCCCGTATACCTTTAACTTGGGTAAATCTTACTGAAAAGGCTATACAAATTATACTAAAACTAAGATTTAGCAAGCAATGTTGAAGACTATTTTAAAAACTATGATGGAGGCATATTTGTAAACTTTTAAATATTTGAAAGATTTTTTAAAGATATAATTATTAGAAAGAACTTAGGAAGGAATGTAAAATCATAACCATGCAAACCAAATAATTGACCACATTCTCTAATGCATAGGAGGACTACATAGTTTCAAAAAGAAACCATATTCTAGTAAAATTTATTGAAATAAATTTCCAACCAAAAAAAAAAAGAGATCTTTATTGGGATCATCTGAAAAGAGATGGCTAGGCCTTTCCATAAGTATATTTTCATATTATACATGTCTTAACATTAATTACAAGAATTCTATGAGGCGAAAATATATAATAGATTTTGATTGGACTTATGAAATTGTCACATAAAATAAGGCAATGGAAAATTTGCAAGGAAACATATTTTATAGATATTGATGTTCTACTTAAAATTAGGCAATGGAAATAAAGTCAATGTAAATTTATATAAATTAATTATATTTTAATCTATTTCTCAAGGTTCTTATGGCAGGGAGTAAATTTTCTAATCATGCACGAATTTGGAATTTAAAATTTTATTTATTTTTGACATTTTACTGTTGTCACTAATATATATATATATATATATATATATATATATATATATATATATATATATATATATATATATATATATATATATATGTCTCAAAGACATATTGGTGCATTAAATTATTGTAGCTTCATGGGCATGTGGGTTATTAATAAGGAAAATATTTTAGTATATATCAGTTTCATAGAAAATGATTACTAATGTAAAGGATGATCTTAGGATCTTGTTCTCTTGGTAATTTATAATTATTGACCGTGTGTACACTTTACAAGATTGTAGGATGATTGAAATTAAACTTCAAAGTAGGAATTTCAAGTTGTAGACACTATCATAACATTGTTAATTTGGGTTTTTAAGACATAAATATATTTTAGAGTCATATTTTAATTGATAAATGTTTCTAAGTGTACATATTATTTGTCAAGTTGTTTTAGAGAAGTCATGAGATTCATAGGTTCTATTAAGATTATAAACATAATTTAAATTAAGGGAAATAAAGTCTAAATTAATGGAAACATATAGTAAATTATCAAGTGGACAACTATCAAAAGTACCCATGTGACCAATAATGACATATTTGACATTGTATAGAATTGCTAATCCAAATTGACAAGATTAATGGTGTTGATGGGATTAGGTATCATTGCATGTACTGATGTCTGCCATTCATGTATAAACAAGATGAAAAAGCATATTAAGTTACAATTATTATAATTTTTATATTAATACTTTATTAAATAGTTATTTACATAGAGTTGTAAACAAAATAATAAAAAATAACAAAACAATTGTTAAAGCTAATAGAAATTAAATTAATATATTACAGTGATATTTGAATTTTTTTTATTAAGACTATAATACCTCAAAATAAATTGAGAAATATTTATGGATTTAACTTCAAACGATTTTTCCTTTTCAAAATTTTTAATAAAAATGATTATTACAACTAAAAAATATTCTTAAACTAAAAAATAATTAATTTAATTCAACTACAAAATGGTCATAGGGTATACTTAATAAAATTTATCTTTCGAGAAGATGTATTGTACACATTGTTTGTAAAGGTGAGGCATTTATGAGTTATGCCATAATATTTTAAATGATTTTTTTCAAGAGAGATATAACTAATGGAGTAGTGATAGCCATCTTAGAAAATGTAATATTTAGTCTTTTTAAACTTTCGTCATCTTTCTTGATGATATGAAAATGCTGTATTTTTTGGTTATCTTAAAAATAACAATTATTATTATATTTAATGTCATTTTATATCATTATTGTTGAAATATATAAATATGTTCATAGCTTCCCCTCTTTATGTGTCGACATCAGTTAAATTCAATAGCTTAACGTCATCATATATATTATTTGATTGAATATTAGAGTTCAAATGAATTATTTGTATTCAAATTTGAATTCAATTTTATCAACTAAAAGTCATAAGTTACTAATATGAATACTTTATTTTCTTTGAATATGTATAGCAATTGTAATGTAATGGATATGAACTAGCATCTTAAAGTGTTGTCAACCAATAAATGCTGTAGAATAGGCATTGGACTCTACAATACAAATAAATAATGGACATAAGTTGTACACCAATAGTTATTACACAATATAAAATAATAGAATTTAAACAAATAGAAATCACACACACACACAGGGAACACACCTCAGTAGCTAGACATTCAACAACATGAAATAACAAGCATCTATATTTTATTCGTATAGCGAGGAAATATAGATACACATAGGAAATGATAATATTACTACAAATTTTATAGCTTTGAGTTTTACCATGAATCTAAACTAGATGTATTACACCCTTTCTCTACTCAAACTTGCAGATTCGACCAATATCCTCCTTAGCTACAAACATATAATTATTTTTTAGGTCATAATAAATATAAGTATTTTTTAATCTCAATATTTGATCTCTAATAATTTATAACTTTGGGTCATCCATGTACAATTAATATGGATACTTATATAAAGGAAAGGGATTAAATTTTGTGGAAGTTTAAATGAGTAATCTTCATTAATCTTTGTTTTTTTGAGCAGTTGTTAATCATTACATGTTTGTAGGAAAGTTATGACTTCATCTCATTAACACAAGGTATACTAATATGACATGATGCACACCATGATGATGAAATCAATTCCTAAAAGAGATCGTTTCTACTTTCCCAAGGTTTTAAGAAGAAAATTTAAAAATATATATTTCCTTGACTCTCTAAGGTGATGCATTTTCAAAGAGCTGCCAAAAAATTATTATTGTTACTTTATATTTTGTTGGGTGATGATATATTATTTGTGAACCTAGACACTCTTTCATAATACAACAAAGATAAGAAAAATGAACCACAAGTTCATTCTCTTGTACATTCCTTGCATCATTTTTATTGGTGTTCTATGTAAATAATTTTTGTTGTTTTCTCAATCAAGTTGCATATTCCAAACATATTCCTTTTCAATACATAAGATATTATTTGTATTATTTTTCATGCATCATCTTATTGAGTCTTAAGAAATAGTCTGATCATTTTATTCATGCAATTTCTATGGCAATTTTTGCCTCCAACTTACTTCTCAAGAATATGCATTTTCATTTCCTTCAGCCCCGCTCAAAATATAGATATATATTTGAAACATTAAAAATATCTGAAATATATATCCCATCAATAAAATATAATTTGTATCCATTAGAAAAAAATGTCATTATCTCCCTACACAAGTAAAACTATCCCAAAAATAAGAGAAGCACTAAAGATTCAAAACTATAAATCTTTATCCCTCTAATAACCTAACAAAATTGTAATTGTGTCAGTTATTTTTACTCACTTGTACATGAAATTATTACTGATGATGAATTATCCTACTTAGCATTAACCTAACATTCCCACCTTAATTTAGTGTGCTCTCAAGTGAACAAGAGAGAGAATATCTTAATGCACCAATTTTTTCTTATGTAAGTGACTTGGTGAAGACATATCCACATTGTTCTTTTATTGAGAAAAAATAGATATGGATGTTGTTTTGTTGAACATGAGTGTATATAAAATGTATATGTACTTTAATGTTTTTTGTGTGCTAATAAACATTAAATTGTGAACAAGTTTAAGAAAAATATAATTGTCACAATATAGAATAATATGTTGTTTTTGTGTTTCTCTCAATGATTTAAGTATGAGACATAGCTGCATCACTTTATAGATATCTCCTCATAATTAATGATATTATTATTTAATGGAATATTGATATTTTTTTCTTTATCCCCATGATATTGGACCAAATCCCAAAAAGAACAAAAAATCAAGAAGTGGATTTTATAACATCAATATTTTTTGCATGATCTAAATCTAAATATCCTATCAAGAAGAATTGATAGTTCTTCTTGTATTAGGCCATATTATACTATACCCCTTACATATGTCAATATTATATTTTCTTATTTCCAATGCAATACCTTTGAATCTTGCACAACACATGAAAATAATTTGACAAAATAACTTATATATAGCCTAGTGCAGGGCATGTAAATGATACCCTTAATATAATTTTGATATAGAGTTACATTTTATGGTGGTGAATGATCTAATTGAGATAGATGCAGGCTTGTTTGTATAGGTTTTTCAATAGGATTAGAATCCATAATATGAAATCTATCGATAATTATCTTAGAATGCTTAAGTTTGGACATAAAATTTTGGCTCTCATTTTACCATAGTTATAGATTGAGTAATGCTGTAGCTCAAGATTTATAGTATCGAACGATCAATTTAGATATTTCTCAATCACATCCATTAAATTACAGTGATGATCAAAATATAAAAATCTATCATGATCTCCCACCTTGTTTTTTGGGTAGATACTTGGATCATAAGGAATCCTCTTGAATCCATGTATGAGGCTTGTGAATCTTGTTGAGACCATGCAATGCTTTGATGAGTCTACACACCATTTGTGATGTGATCATTTTACAAAACATACTTTAAATACATTCAAAACTATTAGGAATATATTTTGAAGTTTTTTTACATGTTAGTGTGTTAATATATTTGAGTGTGGTGTGATGAATTATAATAACATATCATAGATATTATTTTGTTATATAAGTGTTAATTATGGTTAATAATGTATGAGGTGTGAGATATATTATAGGATATGTTACATACTCTATAATTATTATGTGATAGGTGATTTATAGCATCTCATAATGTTATTAGATATGATTGGTTGAAGGAGATAAGTTTGACTCCTAACTTATAGGAGATAAATAAAATATATGTGTCGTTCTCTTTTAGTGATTAAATTTTAAGTTGTATGATCATGTTTATTGAGTTACTCTTAACAAAAAAAATCATTTGGTATCATAACCATACATATTTTTATATGAAAGAGTTGTATTTATAATTATTTATCACAAGAATATCTACATATTATTTCCTCGTGTATGAAAGTGTGTGCATAATACTATCCTTAGTAGAACATAAACTTATTAAGGAAATATTTGATTTTATACTCTTTGACAATTTGTCACAAGATTTTGATTTGTTGATATATACATCAAATCAGTGACTTTAGGAGTTTATCCATAAATAGTATCAAAAAATTATTTGAATAGGAGTTATTACATGTCCTTTATTTTTGAAAATTTCTCTATGCTTGATTTTCATGGGTTCAAAGAGTGTTGTAGGGATTTTTAGAAGGTATTTAAAAGGATTTTTATCCAATGAAGTAATGAGATTCATAGGTTCTTTTAAGATTATAAACCTTATTTAAATCAAGGGAAATAAATTCTAAATTATTAGAAACATACAGTAAATTATCAAGTTGACAACTATTAGAAGTACCCATGTGACCAATAGTAACATATTTTATATTGTATAGAATTGCTAATCTAAATTGACAAGATTAATTGTTATGATGGGATTTGGTATCAATGCATGTACTGAATGTCTTCTATTCATATATAAAACAAGATGAGAAAGCAAATTAAGTTACAATTATTATAAATTTTAAATTAATTATTTATTTAATAATTATTTACATAGAGTTGTAAAGAGAATAATAAAAAATAACCAAACAATTGTTAAAGTTAATAGAAATCAGATTAATATGCTACAATCATAATTGTAAAATTTTATTAAGATTATAATACTTTAAAATAACTTGAGAAATATTTATGGATTTATCTTCAAACGATTTTTTCTTTTTCAATTTAAAAAAAATGATTATATAAATGAAATCTATTCTTAAACTAAAAAACGATAAATTTAATTCAGCTACCAAATAGTCCTAGGGTGTAACTAATAAAGTATATATTTTGAGATGTCTTGTACACATTGTTTGTAAATGTTAAGCATTTATGAGTTATGCCATAATATTTTAAATGATTTATTTTCAATAGAGATATAATTAATGGAGTATGATAGACTATCTTACAAATTTATTTTCAATAGAGATATAATTAATGGAGTATGATAGACTATCTTACAAAATGTAAAATTAGTTGAGTTATGGAGCTAAATGGATTCACAAAAATCATGCTTTACAAACTTGCAGGTTTACACAGTAATTGACGTTGGTTGGGTAACTGACGTTGGTCACCTCGGAGAAACAAACATCGGTTGGGTAACTAACATCAGTTACTTGTGCATTAATGTTTTTATTTTAAATGTGAGATTAGAACCAACCCTTGGTTATAAAGGTGATTAGAATTTTGTAAATGCATAGCTAAGTTGCCCTAATGTTTCTATACTCTTATAAGCTAGAAAACTATGGTTAGAAGGTGAGAATTGAGATTAATCATAAAAAGGAGTTCTTGGAGAGAGCTTAGAGAAGATTCTGAAGGAAAAATACTGTACATCCATGAGAGGTGTGGAAGATTTCAAATCTTCATTGTATTTCCTCTGTAAAGTAAAGAATAATAGATTGGTTGTTTCTTGGTGGATGTAGCCCACACTGGGTGATCCACGTTATATCTTGTGTATCTTTCTTCTGGTTTAATTTATCATGTGTTATTGTCTTACATGTTTCAATTAAATATACAGATTTGTACAACACTGGTGTGTGTCTAACCCCAACAACTGGTATCAAAACTTTTTTGATTTGAGGGTTTTGTGTGAATTGACATATTTATTCACAGAGGGATTTCTGATTGAGTGGGAGCACAACAATGGTAGAAGAGAGATAAATACAAAGTGGATAAATTTTGACGGCTTTAATTATCAATTATGGAAGATGTAGGTGGAAGATTATCTGTATCAGAAAGATTTATATTTACCGTTGGATGTGAGTGATGAATCCTATACTAAGATTACTAATGAAGAATGTAAGATTCTTGATAGAAAGGCTCTGAGATCTATAAGATTGAGCCTGACATCATATGTAGCTTCTAATATTACTGAAGCAGTAACCATGGTAGGTTTGATGAAATATTTAGCTAATTTATATGAAAAACCAAGTGCTTTCAAATAAAGTTTATTTGATGAAGAAATTATTTAATTCAAAAATGCAAGAAGGTGGATCTGTATCAAACCATTTGAATGATTTATCAGTTCCATTGTAAATCAATTGAAATTAGTTAATATTCCTTTTGATGATGAAGTGAAAGAAATTTTATTCTTATGCTCTTTTCCAGATAGTTGGGATAACTTGGTAATGGTTGTTAGTAATACAACATCTGCTACTAATATTTTGAAGTTTGATGATGTGGTTAGTATAATCCTGAATGAAGAAATACACAGGAAAAGTACAAGAGAGTCATCATTTAGAAATACTTTGAATGTAGAAAGTAAGGGGAAGGAAAAAGGAGAGATCCAAGAGCAAGAATAATGGGAAATCAAAGTCTAAGAATGGCATATCTAAATACAGAGGTAGAGGAATAACTTGGTGGAATTGTTGAAAGAAAAGACATGTAAAGAAGGATTTTTGGTTCAAGGAAAATAAAGAGAATATACCAGAAAAAGGTAAAGAGGAAAATGTTACAACTGAGGTAATGCAAGATGCCCTTATTCTCTCCTTGGATAATAAAATAGAATATTGGGTTTTAGATTCAGGAGCTTCTTTCCATGCTACCCCTAATAAGGGTTATTTCAAAAATTATGTCCAGGGTAATTTTGGGCATGTTTATTTAGGAGATGATGAACCATGAAATATTACTGGTAAAGGGGAAGTTCATCTAAAATTACAGAATGGAAATACATGGTTATTGAAATATGTGAGGCATGTGCCAAGCCTCAGGATAAATCTAATTTCTGTAGGATAACTAGGTGAATTTGGTTGCATGGTTACATTCACAACCGACTCTTAGAAAGTTACCAAGGGATCTCTTGTTGTTGCAAGAGGCAAGAAGGTATGAACATTGTATTTGTCTACATGTATTACTGATTCCTTTTCTATTCTATCTACTTCAGATTCAAATGCAAGCATGTGGCATAATCGACTATGCCATATGAGTAAAAAGGAATGCATATATTAAAGGCAAAGGGTAAGTTATCAGATTTAAAACATGTAGATCTTGATTTATGTGAGAATTGCATATTTGGAAAGAAAAAGAAAGTGACATTTCTTAAAGTTGGGGTTAAAAAAAAGGAGAAAAAAATGGAAGCGTGTGCACTCATATGTGTGGGGACCAACCCTGGTAGCTTCTCATGGAGGATCCCAATATTATGTGAATTTTATTGATGATGCCATAAGAAAGGTATGGGTTTATTGTATAAAGCGTAAATCTGATGTTTTTGAGATTTTTAAAACATGAAAAAACCTTGTGAAAAATGAATCAAATTTAAAGTTAAAATGCCTTAGATTTGACAATGGTGGTGAGTACTACAACAAGGTTTTCAATGATTATTGTTTAGTGAATGAAATACGCATAGAAAGAACAATTCCTAAAACACCACAGGAGAATGGTGTGGCTAGAAAGAATGAACATGACTATCATGGAATGTGCAAGAAGCATGAGGATACATGTTGGATTACCCTTATAGTTTTGGGTAGAAGCAATAGACATGATAGTATATTTAATCAACCGTGGGCCTTCAAGTGCACTGGATGGTGGAATACCAGAAGAAGCTTGGACTGGAAAAGAGGTAGATATTTCTTTTCTTAGAGTATTTGGTTCAGAAGCTTTTGTGCATATTGATAAAGAAAATAGAAAGAAGTTAGATGCTAAATCCAAGAGATGCACTTTTATTGGTTATGGCTCTGGTGATTTCGGATTTTGTTTTTGGGATTTAGATGATTCTAAGATTGTTAGGAGTCATGATATTGAATGGAATGAAAAGAGAATGTACAGGGATCAGATTTTGATACCCAAGGATGAACCGGTGGAAGAGTTTGTGGAAGAAAATGCATTCTCAGATTTAAAATTGACACCTACAGGTACGGTGTTGGTTACAGTAACCGTCGTTGGTAGCCTGAATCGACGTCGGTCACAATAGAACATAGGACCGATGTCATTTTCAGTAGAAGACCGGCAGTTGGTTGCCAAAACAGGTGACATCGGTCACAATCAGAGTTGATATGAATCTATAGGATGTACAAAATGAGCCTTCGACACCCCATATTTCTGTGAGAAGGTCACAACGGGTAAGTAGACCTCCAAAAATATTTACACCTTCCTTATTTTATCTATTATTGACTGATAGTGGTGAGCTCAAAAGTTTTGAAGAAGAAATGCAGGAGGAAACCCACAAGAAGTGGGAGCATGACATGGATGAGGAGATGGATTCCTTGAAACAAAACCAAACATGGGATTTGGTTAAGTTTCCAATAGGTAAGAGAACATTGCAGAACAAATGGGTTTACATGATCAAGGAAGAAGAGGGTGGATAGAAAAGATACAAGGTAAGGCTTGTGGTAAAAGGATTTGCACAAAAAATAGGTATTAACTTTGGTGAGATTTTTTCTCCTGTAGTAAAAATGACTTCCATTCGTACTGTTTTGAGTTTAGTTACAGTAGAATATTTTCACTTAGAGAAAATTGATGCTAGGATGGCTTTCCTTCATAGTGATTTGGAGGAAGAGATATATATGTAGCAACTGCTTGGTTATGAAGTCAAGGGTAAGGAGAAACTTGTGTGTAGGTTGAAAAAGAGCTTGTATGGGATCAAGTAAGCCCCAAGGCAATGGTATATGAGGTTTGACAGTTTTATGCATGAGCATGGTTATATGAGATGTGAATCTGACCATTGTGTTTATTTCAAGAAGCTTTGAAAATGGAAGCTATATTATTTTTTTACTGTATGTAGATGATATGCTTATTACAGGATCTAATATGCAAGATATTGTTGAGCTCAAAGAAAAGTTTATCTCATACATTTGCAATGAAGGATTTAGGAGATGCAAATAAAATTCTTTGCATGCAAATTTATAGAGACAGGATGATCTAGATTGATTTTTTGGGTCATGTTTATAAGTTTCCTAAACCTTTTTAAACCATTACCAAACTGTAATCTTTTCAAGCTTTCTGAAGATGTGAAAAAATTGTAAAAAATACAAGTTTGGACGCAAAAGTTATCATGAGTCAAAGATGCTAAGTCCCACTCCTTAAAAGTCGGGTCAAAAATGGTCATCTGGAATAACGCGAACTGACCGAAATTGACACAGGCAGTCCGGGAGCATTTGGGACACAAAGGTGAAAAAAAGCGTTAAATCCGAACTGGTTTTCGAAAGCCTGAAAAAATTGACTACACTGTTGAAAAATTTAGTATGGGCATCGTTATTTAGTTGGTTGGGGGTCCTCAGCAGGAAACACACAAGGCAGCCCGAAACAGTAGGTGTGCCGGGACAATTCTCATATTGCCATTATCGAATATTTACACCGGGCGAATATGCCAAATATTTTTCCCAGACTCTCCGAAAGAAAATGTGATGACTGGGTGATTACGCGTTTGGGAGAGTTCGGCCAAAACAAGGAATTTACTGGATTGCATATTGACAAATTGAGCTCGGGAGAGCTATTTTGCTAGCTCAGTGGGGAATCAACTCCCCCCACTGAATTGATCACTCTAGGATTCCATATTGTTGGGCTCAACCATATCGGGCGGTTCAACCAGAATTCGCTTATATCTGGGACAAATGGGTTAACGGGACACGTGTGAACAAAAAGGAAGCGGTAAATTTCATAGTATCTCGGAGCCCACAAATTCAACATATATGACTTATGACAACTTCAAACGGCCATAACTTTTGACTCAGCTCCGATTTTCACAATATTGGACTTTCTGTAGAACGATGTACGAGGTCCTCACGTTACAACGTGGAATAGCCAGCATTAGCCCAACCAAGGGTGGATCACATTTAACTCAAAAGAAAATATAGCTCTAGTCCAATTCATTCCCGTAATGACAAAGAAAACCAACCTTGCAACATGGGGCAAAATACATTACCCGCATGGTCAGAAGGCCATAACTTTTGCATATGGAACGACCACTCACAAAATTGGTACCGTAGGAATCATGGTTCCCACGCAATACAGAAATCAAGAAATTACACCCACAATAGAAATTGAATTGACATTTTTAAAACGTGAGCCGGGTTCAGAACAGTGTTGAATTTGGTAGTTCATAGTGCAATTAAGAATCATGGCCATCATAACTTTCTCTGCTGCAGCACATGGGCTTGGATGGGGAGCCTTATAAAAGGAGCTCGTAAATATTTCACTCAATTTAAAGCTCTTACAGGTGGTGTGAAGGCAACATGAATAGTTTTGGAAAACTTGAATTTTGGAGCACTTCTCTGCTCACATCTCATGTCTTTTTTTATATATGGAGTTGCTTGGGCTCATTGAAACAATCATGAGTTTTTGGTGTAGCATAAGCTTTTCCAAAATTGGAGCTTTTGTGAAGCCATGTGTTGCAGGCCCTTGTAGTGAAGTCACATGAAGGTGATCCAGAACCTTAAAGGGATAATAGATTGCAACTGTGCATATCAGGAAGCAATAAAAGACAGGTTTGTTGATCTTCCATGCTAAAGTTTTTTGAATTCTGATAACACTTTGATTTTCTATAAGGTATTGATTCTATTTATTATGTTGAATGTAGGGATTGTATTTATCATTTTTATGCATTATGAATGGATTGTTGTTCATGCACGAACCCTAGGAATTATGGTGAACTGTCATAAACAACCTTGTAGTGTGCACTTTGGTTTTGTATTTCACACATTTGGAGACTACTTTAAAAACATCCTTACATGGTGTATCACCGCTATGAGTGTAGGATGATCAATTTATGCAATCTTGCCAATGGTCTTGGAAATCAGTTAAATTGGGAACAGTTGATATTGCATTAGGGTTGATCAAACAGTGAAAATTGAGTAAATTGCAAACTTAATTTGGAGTTTTAACAATCAGAACTAATATTAGATGTTTAATCAATATTTTGGGGTATTAAGGGATGCTTAAAGAAAAGTTGATTAAAATTAAATATCCTTTGAGAGCTGAAATGGTTAAAAGTCCTTGGATTAAAACTATTGTTTTCAGATCATAGGAAGAATAGGAAATTGTATTTGTCTCAAGAAGATTATATCAATAAGGTGTTGGAAGGTTTAAAATGTAGAATTCAAAACCTGTAAGTACACCTATGGCTGGAAACTTTAAATTAATTAAATATCAATGTCCTACATCACATGAGGAGGTCGAGTACATGGCACAGGTTCCATATGCTTCAATAGTTGGGAGCCTTATGTATGCAATGGTTTGTACCATATCAGACATTGCATAAGCAGTGGGAGTTGTGAGCCGATTTATGGCCAATCCAGGTAAAGAAAATTAGAAAGCAATCCAATGGATACTTAGATATTTGAGAGGGACATCCAATATGCATTTATGTTATGGAGGTTTAGATACTTCTTTATGTGGCTATGTTGATTCAGATATGGCTGGAGATTCAGATGGTAGGAGAAGAACCACTGGATATGTATTCATAGTAGGTGGGATGACAGTTAACTCGATTTCGAGATTACTAAAGGTTGTGGCCTTATCTACTACAGAAGAAAAATATGTTGCAGCTACAGAGGCTATAAAAGAGATGATATGGATGATCAGGTTCATGAAAGAGTTGGGATAAGGAGCAAGAGGATTGTAGATTGTGCAGTGATAGTCAAAGTGTGATTCATCTGGAAAACAACTTAGTATTTCATTCAAGAATGAAACACATTAAGTTGAGATATCACTTCATACAACAGGTGTTGGAGGATGGGCAGCTAAAACTGGAGAAAATTCATACAAATGAGAACCCTGCAGATATGCTAACGAAGTCATTGGTAAAGGAGAAGTTGGAGCTTCACACCACTTTTGTTGGTCTTCAAGTTCGAGGCTTGAAGAGGAAGAAATAGGCCAAAGAAAGGATCCAAGGATGGAGTTGTACGGTATATTGCAGCAATTTATCTCCAAGTGGGTGATTGTTGAGTTGTGGAGCTAAATGGCTTCACAAACAACATGTTTTATAAACTTGCAGGTTTACACAGTAACCAACGCTAATTGGGTAACCGAGATCAGCCACCTCGGAGCAATCAGTATCGATTGGGTAACTGACATCGGTTACCTTTGTGTTAATGTTTTATTTTAAATACGGGATTAGATCTGACCCTTGGTTATAAAGGTGATCAGATGGTTGTAAATTCATAGCTAAGTTTCCCTAATGTTTATATATGCTTATAAGCTAGAAAGATAGGGTTAGAAGATAAGATTAGAGATAATTGTAAGAAGGAATTCTTGGAGAAAGAAAAGAGAATATTGTGAAGGAAAAGTATTATACATCCGTGAGAGGTGTGGAAGATTTCAAATCTTCATTGTATTTCCTCTGTAATGTAAAGAATAATAGATTGGTTGTTTCTTGGTGGACGTAGCCCACACTGGGTGAACCACGTTATATCTTGTGTATTTTTCTTCTAGTTTAATTTCTGTGTTTATTGTCTGCATGCTTCAATTAAATATAGATATGTACAACACTGGTGTGTGTCTAACCCCAACAAAATTTTGCATGTTTAAACATTCATCACCTTTCTTGATGTTATGACGATGACATATTTTTTCGTTATCTTAAAAATGGAAATTATTATTTCATTTAATATTTTTACTATTGAAATACATAAATATATTTATAGCTTCCCCTCTCTATGAGATGACATCAATTAAATTTAATAGCTCAACATCATCATAAATATTATTTTCTTAACTGTTAGGGTTCAAATGAACTATTTATATTAAAATTTGAATTCAAATACAATATATAAAAGTCATCAAGTTATTAATATAAATAATTTATTTTCTTTAAATATGTATAATAATTATAATGCAATGGGAATGGCCTAGAAACCTAAGGTTTTGTCAACCAAAATAATGTTGTAGAATAGGTATTGGTATCTAAAATACAAAAAAATAATGGACATATGTTGTACACTAATAATTATTACACAATATAAAATAATATAATTTAAACAAAAAAAATAACACACAAACATGTGTGAGTGCCCACACACACATAGACACACACAAATAGGGAACAAACCCCGGTAGCTATGTATTTCACAACATGAAATAACAAGCATCTATACTTTATTTATAAAATGAGGAAATATAAATACACAGGAAATGATAATATTACTACATATTGTATAGCTTGGATTTTTACCATGAATCTAAAAGGGATGTATTACACGCTTTACATAATCAAACTTGAAAACTCTACCAATATTCTCCTTAAATACAATCCTATACTTATTTTGTAGGTCACGATAAATAAAAGTCTTTTTTTAATCTCAATCTTCGGTCTCTAAGAATTTATAACATTGGGCCATCCCCATATAATGAATATTAATACTTATATAATGGAAATGGATAAAATGTTGTGGAAGTTTATATGATTAATATTATAAGCGTCAAACAACTTCCATTGTCATGAATCTTTATCTTCATGAGCAATTGTTAAGCATTTCCTGTTTGTAGGAAAGTTATCACTTCATCTCATTAACACATGGTATACTAATATGGCATGATACACATCATGATTATGGAATCAATTCCTAAAATAGATCATTTATCATCTATTTTCATGCAAGATCATATGATTTATTTAATTTTGTCTGCACATAAAAAGCATGCATAACATTGAGGGGTAAGATCATCTGTTGTATAAGTTGGCATGCATGTCATAAATAATAGTTTTTACTCCAATATAAAACAATTCCAATACATTTAGAATGTTATAAAACAAAAAATCATTTGAATATATTCAAGTTCATGTATAAATTCAAGTGTAATTTATGAATTTCTATGAGAGAAAAAATAAGTTTGTCAATCCTTTGTTTCACACATGATTTTGAGACATAGGAAAACATAAGGTATACTTAACTCATATGTGTGAAACAACTCATAAAAGTACCACACAAAGTTCTACTTTCCCAAGGTTTATAAGAAGAAAATTTAAAAATGTATATTTCCGTTACTATCTAAGGTGATGCATTTTCAAAGAGCTTCCAAAAAATGATTATTGCTACATTACATTTTCTTGGGTGATGATAGATTATTTCTTAACTTAGACACTCTTACATTATATAACAAAGGTAAGACAAATGAACCACAAGTTCATTCTCTTGTACATTCCATGAATTATTTTGCTGGTGTTCCATGTACATAAATTTTATGATTTTCTCAATAAATTTGCATATTACAAACCTATTCCTTTTCAATTTCATCAAATATTATTTGTATTATTTTCTATGCATCATCATATTGAATCTTAAGAAATAGCCTGATCATTTCATTCATGTAATTTCTATGGTATTTTTCCATCCAACTTACTTCTCAAGAATATGTGTTGTCATTTCCTTCACGCCCCCCTCAAAATATTGATATATATTTGAAACATTGAATATATATGAGATATATATCCCATCAATAAAATTTACCTTGTATCCATTAGAAAAAAATGTTGTTATCTTTCTGTATGGTCCAATTTTATTATATTGTATTATTAATCCAATATAACCAGCTAAAATTACAAATATATGCAAAATATAGATATTGTGAAATCCAAATAATCATTTAAAAAATAGAGTAGCCTATACCAAACTAACAGATATCCATCTATAATAAAAACCATCCCATCACTATCAGCAAACTGAAGATTCAAAAATATTAATCTTTATCCCTCTAACAACCTAACAAAATTTTAAATAAATTGTGTCAGTTAATTTTACTCACTTATATGCTATTATTACTAATGGTAAATTATCCTACTTAGCCTAAACCTAACATTCCCACCTTGATTCAATGTTGTCTCAAGTGAACAAGAGAGGGAATATCTTAATTCACCAAATTTTTCCTATGTAAGTGACTTGGTGAAGAAATCTCCACATTTCTATTCTATCGAGAAAAAATAGAGATGGATGTTGTATTGTTGAACATGAGTGTATATGAAATGTATATTTACTTCATTGTTTTTTGCATGTTAATGAACACTAAATTGCAAAAAAAAATTAAGAACACCTTAATTGTTACAATATATCATAATAGGTTGTTTTTGTGTTACTCTCAATCATTTAAGTATGATACAAAACTATATTAGTTTATAAACATTTCCACATAACGAATGATATTCTTATTTAGTAGAAGATTGAGGATTTTTGTTCTTTATCCCCATGATATTGGACCAAATCCCAAAAATAAAAAAATTAAGAAGTGGATTTTGTGTCATCAATATTTCTTGAATAATCTAAATCTAAATATCCTATCAAGAAGAATTGATTGTTCTTCTTGTATTAGGCCATATTCCACAATACCCCATATGTATCTCAATATTATATTTTCTTATTTCCAATGCCATACCTTCTAATCTTGCATGACACATGAAAAAAATTTGACAACATAACTGATATATAGCCTAGTGTAGGTCATGTAAATAAGAACCTTAATCAAATTTTTATATAGAGTTACATTTTATGGTGGTGAATGATATTTTTTATTAGATTAGGTAAAAACAAGGATCGGCTCCTAGAGGCATTACATAGTAGAATATATCGTGAAAGCACACAAAATGAAGAAAAAAAGAGATAGGACAAAAATGAGTTAAACAAACTTAACTCACAAGAATGAAGGTCCAAGAACCCACCCATAAAAAGAGACAAAACAAAATAGTCTACTACCAGACCAAAATAGTTCACCAAAAGACAACAAGAAGTTCAAGATAATGAACAAAGGAAAACTAGTTTATCTTTTGACATATGGGGGGATTGCCCAAAGTACTAGTAGGGTCCAGTTGATTGTGCTTGTGCTCCATCTCCTTCTAGGTCTTCCCACCATCATCTTCCTCCTCTGAGATGCTAATGCCTAGTTGGAATTTCCTTTTCTTCAAACACTCTTCCACTTCCTCCAATTGAGCCGGTAAAACTTTAACCATCTTGTCTTATATGATATGATATGATATGATATGATAACACTCTTCCTTCCACTAGTGGTGAATGATATGATTGAGATATATGAAGTATTATATTTATAGGTTTTCAATAGGATTAGAATATGTAATATGATATCTCTTGAGCATTGTATTGGCATACTTAATTTTGAGGAAAAAATTGTGGCAGTTCTTTTACCTTAATTCTAGACCAAGAAATGCAGTAGCTTGATATTTATATTATCAAAAAATAAATTTAGATCTTTCTCAATCACATCAATTATCTTCACAGTAATTAGAGTGATGATCAAAATATAAAAATATCACAATCTCCTACCCTGTTGTTGATTTAATAAAAATAAACTTTTCTAAAACCTTAATTTCCAATTAAATGATGTATATAAAGATATACAAGTGTTAAATACAATATGACGCAAGTAAATAAGAAAATAAGTATAAAACCCTAAGTAAGTTATGTAGAAATAATGACTTAGCTTATTTACGCTTGATCCAGAAGTGCTCTAGACTAGGAAAACTACTGAACATGAAGTGAATAGTGTCATAAATGCTCCAGATAATTTCAAGACTACATGAATGAGGCCGGACACGGGTGCCTACGGTTGGATAGGGGCACATGACACTAACAACCTCTTCTAGGTGCCTTTGACTATGAAAATGGTCAGAACCTGATCTTCACTATATCACACAAGTTTCACAAAATTTCCAGTTGATCAGCCTATGTGTCGCTATTTGATTTCCAATGAGGGTATCATGTAACCTACAAAATAGATATCACCTGTAAAATCCCACGATAACCACATCAAATCCAAAAAAGAAAGATGCGGATATGGGGAGTTCACACTGACCCTCGACGGTCACCTTGAGAGTGAACTTACGACTAAGCATTGCACTACATCTCATACTCCATGTAGTTGAAATGTGTATGTGTAAGAATCATTCCCTAGGATTCCCTTGCGCAAGTGCACTTGATAATGGGTTGTAGCTAGATGTAACAATGTAGATAAATGTGTGGATGGAATAAAGAAACTCCCCCCTTCCTATTCTATGTATGCAGAATGCATTCCCTTGTCCCTTGAATGGATACTAGATGGATTCCTTGAAGTTCTTTAGGTGCCTTTGGATGCAAGATTAGGTGATGATGGTATATGTTTAGAGCTTGGTCCTTGATTTTGGTCACATAACTATTCATTTATATGATTCCCTTGTTTGAATTTTGTAATTGACAATTGGAAGGCTTCCCGATAAGTGAAAAAGGTTCCTAAAAGATAAAAGAGACCCAAAAGAAGTGAGTAAGGTGGAAAAGGGTTAGGGGTGCCCAGAGGGGACCAGGGCACCTGACGGCTCTTGTCCTAGCTAAACACCGGTGTCTAGAGTCATAAAAGATAAATGAGTAAAATATTGACTAGGTTGTAGGGTGTGGTATACCAAATAGAAAATAAGAAACAAAGACAAAAGGCCAAAGACACTCATTAATTACTTGTTTTCTTGCTTAGGGAATCATATGAATGCTAGTATGTATTTAGGACCTAGAAATGTACCCAAATACGTGATTTAGTGTCTACATTTTCCCCCACTTTATGTTGTTGAGTGAATAATCGATAACATAAAGTATATAAGAGATGCATACATGATAACCATGTAGAGTGTGCGGAAAAAAATGTGCCAAGTGGATAAGTGAAGTGTGGAATGATGCAAAGCAAAGCATGGAAACTAGGAAAGGAAAGTGACCCTAGGGGTGAAGTGTATGTGTTTTACCATGTTATAATTGTTATTGTAGCTTATTGTTGCTACTTCTTGTAATGAAGGACTTGCAAAAAGAATAATAACAATGTAGTCAAATTTGTGTATATGATAAATCAAATAAATGTGTGCATAAATATGTAAATGGAAAGTGTGCACCTACTGTAGAATAATTAAAAGGATAGAAAAATGTCTTGAACTGCTATGACAATAAAAGTACTAACTATCCTCTTTCCCACTTTTTTGTATGTTTTATACCTTTATAAACATAAATTTTCAATTTCATTGATTTTCTGAAGGTAATAGCCACAAAACCGTACACATTCATGAAATTCCACAAACTGACGAAATGTTGCGTTTAGAGTGTAGAATACATGTACATTTTTTAAAAAAAATTAGCAAAAAATATGGTCTTTTTCTAAATTTTATTCATACATTGTTTCTTATGTTATAAAAGAAGAACGAATGTCCCCCGATGGTGTTTTTAAATGAAAACTTATTTTTTCACCATGAAATTTTAGATATATGTTCAAGATTCTAATATCAAGGTGTTGTCAAATTTTTCGTATTTTTTAAAATTAATTATTTAGTGAAGATATTTTCAAATAAATCGGGTACATATGCCTATGCTAATAACTTTTAAGATTTATATCGAAATTGAATTTTTATTTCATAGCTACGAAGAAGACTTCAACAAATAGTAAGTTTATTTTTTTCAAAAAAAATTGATATATTTTTCTATTTTTCAAATTGGGTTGATTGTGTACTATTGATTGTCCTAAAATACCATATGTTAGCAAAAAATAAAAAATAAATAGTAAAACATATTTTTTTAAATGAAAATTATATTTTTAGAAAGTTAATAAAATTTTATATTTTGTGTTAAAATTTTGTAATTTTACTAATTCATTAACCCTAATTACGTGGCACCTAAGTGGCGCATTTTGGCAAATAATCATCCTCCAAATGGATTTGGCACCGAAATGTGCCACATAGGCGCCACATAGGTGCCATATAGGGGGGTTCGCGCGAAGGGGGGTTCGCGTGAAGGGGGTTCGCATGAAGGGGGTTCGCATGAACCCCCCCTTCGCCTGAACCCCCCTAAACCTTAAATCCGCCGCCCAAAACTATATAAATATCTATATATAACTCTTTGCTGCCAAAATTATTTGAATTCGAGGGGTTCGCGCGAAGGGGTGTTCGCGCGAACCCCCATTCGCGCGAACTAGTTTCTTCATCCTACATGGCAGTTCAAGCGAAGGGGGTTCACGCGAAAGGGATGTTCGCGCGTACACCCTCGATTTCCGATCCCGCCCAACTTCTTACTCGCGTTTTTGGGACATGAAGTGGGACACAACATTGTGTTTTGACGAAGAGCGATTTTTTTAGGATATATCATTCCAAGATTGAGTTTTTTGGCGATATCATGCCAAGTATGAGTTTTTTGGGTGATCTCATACTAAGTATGAGATTTTTGGGTGATCTCTTGCTAAGTATGAGTTTTTCAGGTGATCTCACACCAAAGAGAAAGTTTTGGGGAGAGAGGTCTAGTGTTTCTCTCATTCCACGACTATGACTGATAAACACCACTGCATATGGTGTGTCCCTATTTTATTCTTGTTGTCCTTGATTTTTTCCAAATTGTACCAATTGAACTGAATGTAGGAGATAAATTGTATTATGTTTTTCTAGGAGTGTGTTTTATACTTTCAAAATGCTCTAAAGGCTTATGTGGACTGTGTTGATTTGAGAAATCGATTATATCTTCCTCCAAGACATGAGTGCCCAGGGGAGGACACAGACACCTAGACAATCCTGTCTGAGCCTAGACACTGGTATCTGTGATATGTTGAGGACCTAAGTTAGATTCTGAGTCATTCTATAACTATGTTCCTATTCTGATTCTATGCTTTACTATATTGTGCTATAGCTCTGAGCTTATTTATGGGGTAATTTGTTCACCTAATGTATGCCCCCCTTGTTTGGGGTGTATACGATGAACGTAGGAGTATGCGGCCCAAATATATACATATAGGGGGTAAGGAATGTGCATGGTAGAAAGCAAGGCACATGAAAACAAGGTAGCTAGATACATGTGTTAGTAGAAAAAGCTTGCAAGCATGTTATAGAAAAATGGTGTAACAAACAATTGTGCATACAAGAAAGACCCTGAAAAATCAGGTATCAGACACAGGACATTGCTCATAATTTCATAAGACAATTAGGGCCGAAGAAATCAAAATAAAGTAAAAAATGAACAAGCAAAACATAGGTAAAAACCCACAAACCATAACATAAAAAAGAAAACAAACCAAGAAAAATGTAATAGATAACCATGGTGGCATATAGTTCCTACAAAACAAATGATGCACATGATGCACCTGTTAGCATGATAGAAAGATAAAGAGTATTTAAAATCATATATGTATCAATGAAATAAGTAGTTTCCGAGTAAGGATAATGAGTAGTATATGATGAAATAATAACACCTGTTATGTGTGAGGAAGTAGATGCCCCTAGGAGCCTCAGTGGGACTGGTAAGAGGTACAATGCTAAACATCATTAGAGAGTGTAAGGACCTATAAGAAGTCTACATTCATAAGTAAAGAACAAGTGAACACACATGTGTATATAGAAAATATATTGACATACTAAGTATCTGTCTATCATGGGAAACAAAGTTTACATGTAAGAATGAGAAATCAAGAGTAAATGCAACCAATATATCCAAGATGCTATGCATGAATGTAATGGAATGGTATGTAATGTGAAATTAATAGGGGAAATGTGGCTCCTAGTGGATGTGGATGATTATGAGATGATGTTTATTTATAAAAACCCCTCAACAATCAAGTATGAACTATAGAATAAGAGTATGTCATCAGGAAATGGTTTAAACATGTAAGCTAGAAAGATATACCCTAAAGCATAGAGAGTGAATAAATGAATGTGGTGAGGTTCATTTCAGTTTTAGACCCTCAACATTCAATTATGAATGGTGGAACTGGAGTGCATCATAGGGTAATGAATGATGCAAAGTGTGTATTAAGATGTATAAGATAGACTAGATGTAGAGCATAAAGCGTAATGTGTATGTGTAAAGACTACAAATAATTGATAATTATTGAAGGATGGGGGGAAGAAATCATGATTCCCCCCAAGTATTAGGAGGATAAAAGGATATCTAATGATAGTTAAGGGAAAGAGCCCTCCAGCCGATGTCCGAGGAGATAAAGGCATGTGGAAATGCTCAAAGATCGGTGGACTATGAGAGTATCGATGTACATGTGAATTATACCTATGTGATGAAGGAGGTGGTGAAAACCTATGGGAAGGGGCTTCCCGAGTAGGGGACTTATGATGATGAGGTGGACTAATGGACATAGGAAGACGACAATGTCTTGAAGTAGAACGTGTGTGAATAGGAGAAGTAGGTTCTAAATGTGCCTTAGATTTGAGAGGTCCCAGAGGCTTAGATGTTTTACTCCATGGAAGAATATCTTCAAGAGGTAGAAGCAAGGGTTTGCATGGTGGAATGCCTTTAATAATGATAACTGGTTTATTGTGTATTAAATTGAGACACATATGATTCATACAAGGAATATATTAAGCGATGTGGAGCTAATGGAGACCTAAGAACATGTCACATCCTTTTATTGAAGATTCCACAATGAATGGCATGATCATAGTAAGAGTCCTAATAGTAATGGGTATCCTAATGTAGCCGAAAGAGTTAGAACCTAGATATGAAATAGCAGAAATGGGATATTTTATATCCATAAGAAGTGCAATAGATCACACATTGATAGGAGACCCAAGATAGATCATGGTATTTTCCAATAGAAGCATTGATGTATAATGAATATGGTGAAAATTTTGTAATATAATCATATTATGAAAATGTGATAGTTAGTGGTGATGCATAACTAGAAGTGACAATAAAATCAAGGGGCACTGATGAAGGTGGGGGCATAACGTGATATATATGATTAGAATAAGTGTCAGAAGCTTATGCATTATTATTAAGAAAAGGGTCATAGAATATTTTGAGCATTTTATTATCATTTACTAGTTTTGAAGAAGAAGATGGAGTAGGAAGTTCTAATGAATTATTATCAATAAGATCTTGAATGAGATGCCTGAGTTTGAAGCAACAATCGGTAGAATGTCTAATGCATTGATGATAGTCACTTTTAGTATTTTCATAGTAGTTTTTTACAAGAGGGTGAGATGGATCAAGATTAAGAGGTGGTGCAAGAGTGATTAGATTTCTTTCTAGAATTTGAGGTATTAGAAATCAAGGTGCTTATGGTAATTTAGTAAATGTATACTTTGGAGGTTTCTATTGAATCTTTTCAGGAGGATAGATGACATTGACAGTTTCCTTTTCTTCAATAGGCTTAGGAGATAGTTTGAATGTTGATTTATCTTGAAATCTATTAGAATATGGTGAAGAAGTATCTTGATATTTGAATATTCCAATATAGAGTAGTTTGAATTCATGTATTTTTAGCATAGGACATAAATGATCAAATGAAGGGGAGCTCTAAAAGATAACACTGTCAAGTAATGGTGGTAATAGACTTTTAAAATATAGATTGTATAGTTCAGAATCAGCAAGTGAATTTTTCATCTTAGCTAGATTATTCTTATAATGTAGTACATAATCCGCTAGGTGTTCATTAGATCATTGTTTAATTTGATCCAAATCTACATATGAGATCTTAGTGCCGATATTGATTGAAATTTGACAAATAAAATCATCAGATAAATGCGTAAAATATGTTATCCAATGAACAAATATATCATGAAACCAACTCATGGTGTAATCTTGAAGACTGTGAGAAAACAACTTAGTGAGTAATGTATGATAATCAACATAATCAACACGTTCCACATGAAAATATCATATATGATCTTGAGGGTCACCATGGCCATTGAAAATGGGAAACTTAGGGGTGAAAAAGATGAGAGAAAGTGGATAAGAATAAATGGTAGGTGTAAAAGGAGTATGAAGGAGTAAAGAGGAGTCAAGAGATGGAAAGGCATGCGAAGTAGCTAACAGAAGTTCATAGATCTAAACTTGTAAATCCTGATATAAATAATTCAAATCATAGGTTCCAGAAGAAAAACATGGTAGTGCATTAGAAACATTTGTGTAAAGGAGGGGAGTTGTAAGAATAGGAATGGAAATAGGAATCTTAAGGGGTTGGGTGGAGGCTATGACAACCAAAGAGGATCCTATAAGAGGTACATAAGTGGCATCTTAAGTACATTGAGTAACAAATAAATCATTGAGAATATGTAAAATATATGAAGGATTAACATGTAAATATTGATAAAAATTAGTGAGCTTGTATAATTTTTCTTGATTAACATTAGTGTCCTCATCATATGATTTCTTTCTATCAGAGGTTTCAATGTCTTTTAGAGGAAAATTCTGTGAGTTAACAAAGGGGTTAGCAGATTCATCCATTGACCTAGAAGAGTTACGAATAGATAAAGGAAGATTAATGTAATCAAAAGGATAAAAGTGACCACTACGAGTGACGTGCACAAGAAGAAATCCCTAGATAGAAGGAGGGATTTGAGTGATGGGTTCATTAAATGATTTAACCCTAATTGCAAAGTAACCGATGTAAATAATGATATAAAAGTTCCAATTACAACACAACAAAAGAAAATAAGGAAATAAGTGCAAAATGCTAAGCAAAAGATGTAGAAAGAATGACTTAGCTAATTTACACCAGATATGTAAGTTCTATGGACTGGGGAAACTCCTTAAGAGGAAGTGAACAATGTCGTCAATACTCAAGATAAGTTCAGGACTGCGGGAGTATGGCTAGACATATGCGCCCATGGATGGAAAGAGGCACCTGGGCACTGACGACCTCTTTTAAGAATCTATGACTACAAAAAATGGTTAGAATATGATCTTTACTATCTATCACAAGTGTCACGAATAGTCCATGTTGATGTTAGCATAATTTAGCATAGGCATATTTATTGCATTGTCTTTTATTTAATAATGTGCAACATGTGCACTCTAGTCTAGTGACTTGCATTCAATATTGTTATGTTGGATAACATTCAATATTGGTATTAGTAGTAATTACATGTGCATGTGAGATGGGTCTTATCATCTCGTAGTTGGTGTCTGCTAGGGTGTTATGTCTATCCATATGAGGATGTCTAATATCTATAAATATTACAGCTCTTGCATTGTAATGTAATCTGATTTCATGATCAATAATATTTGTGAGGCTTCCTATTCTATTCTATCATTTGGTATCTAAGCTATACCATTATTATCATTTGGTATCAGAGCTATACCATTATTATCATTTGGTATCAGAGCAGGATCTATCCAAGCAAGGTTGAAGAGGAGCACTATTGGAGAGGATCCATTGGAGAAGAAGATCTGCATCAAAGGAGAGCCATTAAAGCATCCCGCAGCCTCCATTCCTCCCAAGCATCCATCAACTAAAATTTGACCTATCCACTTATTTGGAAGGTAAATTTTTTATTAGTCATTAGCATAGCCAATTGATCTAACATATTGGCCTAATATTTCAGATTTGGAGATCTTTAGAAAAAAAGGGAGAAAGATCTTGGAAAAAATTACAGATCTAAAAAAAAAAAGATTTGTGAAAAAAAAAAGAGATCTTAAAAAAAAAAAGGAGAGAGATCTTGAAAAAAAAATTTGCAAATCTAAAGAAAAAAAAAAAGATGAGATCTAAAAAAAAAACAAATCTGAAAGTGGAGGTGTGAAGAATTCGGGAGCAAAGGTTGAAGCAGTCCCGTCAACAAAATCCCAGCATATAGCTCTTAGAAAAAAGGACATAACTTTTTCATACAGTGTCGGATTGATATACCATTTTTTTTCTGGAAATATAAGAAAGAGACACGCAACTTTGCAGTTTACATCATCTTCAGATTCGACCTCTACATATGACGAAAAGTCTGTACAAGTCGGATCATTTTTTTTCAGAAAAAAAATCAGATCTAGCTGGTAAATTGGTAAGATCTCAAAACCTAAGATTCCAATTATTCTTAAATTTTTTGGGTTTCAAGGAAAATATTGTATGATGCTGTTGTAAATTTTTTAGAAAAACCCAGATCAGGGTTTGTGAGAAAAGGTGAAAACAATATTCAGATTGTTTGTTTGGATCTTGGGAACAAACAGGTCAGCGGTTCAATTCCCACTCTCTCCATATTTTTTCCTAAATTATTTTTTTGGAAAATTTGGAGAAATTAATAAATTTTGGGAGATTTGCAAATTTAGAAGCTCACCAAACACATTTAGAGCCACCGCTAAATTTAGCGGAAAAACACCTATTGGGGGTAAAAAATTATTTTTGGCCTAAATTATGTATTTTGTGATTTTAAACCCTTTTTTGTAAAGAGGGGGGACACAAAAACTTCATTTTGATGTACTTTTGGAGCATTTTGTACTAATCTTGGTGCATAAAGTGAAAAAAAAGGGTACAATTTTTTTATTTTATGTTTGGTTCTAGCACACGAGATCTTTGATCTCATAGCAGCGTTCGGTATATACGGTGCCTCTGGGAAGCACTTACAGGTTCAATGCCATCGTGACTACTACTGCACTTAACGCCTAACACAGCTGCCTAAACATCGTCTGGGCATTGACCCTATAAAATCGATGGGGAGTAAAAAGGACACAATACACACACATTTGAGCCCTCCCATCCGTTTGTGCTTGCACAAACCCCTCTCCGTACTGTCTAAGTACCACGTACTAAATTCTTTCACGTGTGTTAACACCTCTTTCTGTACTGATGGGTATATTGAAAGGGTGATCTTCTTCCACGTACCGACGGGTATATCGGAAGGGAGCATATATAGAAAGGTTTGGTATATCGGCCTGACGGTATATTGAGAGGGAGACCATAAACCTGGAGTGATAAGAGCCTTACCCTTTGTCAAAAATTCAGAGTTTCAGAAATTCAGATTACAGAAATGGGTGCACAAGCACCAAAGTTCTTCTTGCCAGATTCACAACTGCTTAGAGGAGACAACTATGCTGCATGGAAACTGAAGATCAAGATGTTACTTGAGTTTGAAGACCTATGGACAGTTGTAGATGGACAAACAACAAGATCACTTGATGATGGAAGACAACAAGTTCAATTTGACAGGGCCAATCAAAATGCCAAGTTGATCATCTTGTTTAGTGTAACAGATAATGTGCAGCCCCACATTAGAGATGCCACATCGGCCAAGGATGCATGGGATAAGTTGAGCATAGTTTATGAGGCAAAGAATAAGAATTCCATCCTCAACCTACAATCACAACTGCATACTCTCAAGTTTAAGCACAATGAGAAGGTTGAAGTTTTTTTTGAGATGAGTTGCTACTTTGAGGGCATCTCTATTAGCATTGGGAAAAGAGATAAGTGATGAAGACCTCGTACCAATTGTGTTGCGAGCACTTCCTTCTTCATATAGAATCTTTGTGACAACTATCAATATGAGTGAACATACAGTCACCTTTGAGAAGTTGGTCAATCTACTACAATAAGAAGAGGCAATGAACAACAAAGATCATGAAGATGAGCAAGCACTATCTTCCAATCATAAAGGAAAGGGGAGATTTCAGTCCAATAACAAGAAGTCCCAACAAAATCAAAGTCAATGAGACAACACCAAGAAGTGTCCCATTTGCAATAGAGGGGGACATGACATCAAATATTGTTGGTACAATTCCTATAAAAAGGGTTCATCAAGCAATTCAAAACCCAATAACCAACAGGGTAACAATAATTCAAATAAGGGGAAGTCCAACAACAACAACAATCAAGGGCAGAAAAATGGTAATTGGCAAAGAAAACCCAAACAACAAGGGTACATTGCCGAACATGAGGATGATTTAGATGAAGGACACCACATGTATTCTGCTCAATTTGATGAAGAAACCAAGTCCACACAAGATATCTGGTATGTTGACTCAGGTGCAATTCGACACATGACTGGACATAAGGATTGGTTCTACACACTGCGTGACTCACCTAACAAGAACCATGTGTCATTAGGTGATGAATCATCATACAATGTCAAGGGGATTGGAAACATTTCACTACCTCTTGGAAAGCATGACTGCAAAATCACAAATGTATTGTATGTACCTGGGTTGACCAAGAATTTGCTATCAGTTAGTCAACTCCTTGATCACAACTTGAAGTTAAATTTTGACAGTAATAATGGAGAAAAAGTGTGCTTGATAAGAGATAAGTCAAGAGGTTCCAAGATTGTAGCAAGAGCCTCCAATGTGAGACGCATGTTCCAACTTGATTTTTTCCACAAGGATGATCAAGCTCTAGTGGTCAAAGACACGCAATATGCAGAACTATGGCATCGTAGATATGGTCACATCAGTTTTGGCTATCTCCAAACACTTCAAAAGGGAAAATTGGTGAAAGGATTTCCTACACTCAAGCAAAACACTGACAAGTGTCACAATTGCCTAGCTAGAAAGCAACACAAAGTACCCTTCCAGAAGAACACATATAGAGCTAAGGGAAAGCTTGATTTGGTGCACATCGATCTTTGCGGGCCCATGCAACCAAGTCATTCTGGATGTCAATACTTCATGCTTTTTGTTGATGAATACTCAAGAAAGATGTGGATATATTGTCTAAGAAATAAGAGTCAAGCCTTTGAGACATTTCAGAAGTTTAAAGCACTTGTTGAGAATGAAGTTGGTCGCAAGATCAAAACTCTCCGCTCAGATCGAGGGGGGGCATTTACAAGCAATGAGTTCAAGACTTACCTGGAAGCTCATGAGATTCGTCGACAAATTCGTCCTACTTACACACCACAACAGAATGGTATAGTTGAGAGAAGGAATCATACGATCATGGAAATGGTGTGATGTATGATTGATGACTCAGGTTTAACAAAGACATTTTGGGCAGAAGCTGCAAGAAATGCAGTCTATTTGTTGAATAGAGTGCCCACAGTAGCTCTTGAAGGAGTGACACCTCAAGAAGCATGGTCAAATCGGAAACCATCAATTACACACCTAAGAGTATTTGGGTGTAAAGCTAGCATGCACATACCCAAGAAGAATAGGAACAAGTTGGATATGAAAGCTGAGAAATTGATATTCATTGGATATAGTGAAGAAGCACTTGGGTATAGATTATGGGATCTGAAAGCAAAGAAAGTATACACAAGTAGGGATGTTGAGTTCTTTGAGAAGAAACAAGCAGATGCTCCACTCAACGACTCAACAAACATGCAGAATACACCTCTTGTGAAGATAGAATTTGATGTTCCCACTGAAGATGACAGTGATGAATTGGATGATGGTGAAAACTTGGATCCACCACAAGCTAATGGAACAGCTAAGAAGTTACCTAAATGGTATACTCAATTAATAAGAGATGCAAATTTGGATGAAGCACCTAGCACATCATCCAATCCTGGACCTAGAACTCGCAGTCAAGCTCGTGAAGAGGTCAATTATGCCCTAATGAGCAGAGTTGTTGAAACAGTTGAGCCATCTACAGTTCAGGAATCCCTACAATCAAAAGCTTGGAAAGATGTCATGGATTCATAGTATCAGTCAGTGATGAAGAACAAAACATGGCAACTTGTCGACCTTCCACCAGGGAAGAAACCCATTGGATGTAGATGGATATTCAAGACTAAGTACAAATCAGATGGGACTATTGACAAGTAGAAAGCAAGGCTTGTAGCAAAGGGGTATGCACAACAAGAAGGCATTGATTATGAGGGGACATTTTCTCCCACAGCCAAGATCAAGACAATCAGGATGATCTTTGCTCTAGCTGCACAATTTGGTTGGAAAGTCCATCAAATGGACGTGAAAAGTGCCTTTCTGAATAGAGATCTACAGAAGGAAGTCTATATGACTCAACCTGAGGGATTTGTCATACCTAGTGAAGAAACAAAGGTATGCAAACTCAGCCAATCTCTGTATGGCCTTAAACAAGCACCCTGGGCTTGGTACATCAAAATTAATGAGCATCTCATTCAGCATGGATTTTTTAGAAATCCATATGATCCCGATCTCTAACTCAAGAGGCAAGGAGGAAAGATTGTGATTGTTGTTTATGTCGACGATCTAGTCATCACTGGCAGCACAATGAAGATGATCAATGCTACGAAGAAAGATCTTAATCGATCGTTCGATATGACAGATCTCGAGATCATGCACTATTGTCTTGGATTGGAAGTATGGCAGAAAGAAAAATCACATCTTTGTTTCTCAGTTAAAGTATACCAAGACAATGCTCAAGAAGTTCAGGATGATGGATTGCACACCTATGGCTACACCCATGGAGATAAGACTGCAGTTATCTCTTTCAGATCCATCTCCTCTGGTAAATGCAACTCTTTATCGACAGTTGATTGGGAGTCTCATTTACCTGACTTATACTAGACCAAATATCAGCTTTGCAATGAGCTATCTTTCCAGGTTCATGCAGGAACCCAGAGTTTTTCATTGGAAAGCAGCACAGCAGATCTTGAGATATCTCTAGGGAACTATGGATCTTGGTCTAGAATACAAGAAGAACGATAACTTCTTCTTGACTGGATATTCGGATTCAGATCATGCATGTAACATTGATGACAAGAAATCCACTTCTGGATTTGTATTTTTTTGGGATCTGGACTGATATGATGGAGAAGCAAGAAACAAAACTTTGTTTCTCACTCTTCTACAGAAGCCGAATATCGGTTTGCAGGTGGAGCTGTCTGTGAAGCGATATGGCTACGTCGCATACTTGAAGAACATGGAGTACCACAGGAAAAACCTACCACCTTGTATGTTGACAATGAAGGTGTTCTCAAACTTGTTCGCAATCCAGTGTTTCACGAAAGAACTAAGCACATCGAGGTACAGGTTCATTTCATACGCGAGCATGTCTTGAAACATAACATATAGCTTCAGTTTTTTCCAACAACAGAACAACGAGCAAATATCTTCACAAAGTCACTTGCACGTGACAAGTTCGAATTGTTCAGAGAGTTCCTCTCCTCATCCCTTGAGGAAATGCAAAATTAAGAGGGGGAATGTTAGCGTAATTTAGCATAGGCATATTTATTGCATTTTATTGCATTGTATTTTATTTAGTAATGTGCAACATGTGTACTCTAGTCTAGTGACTTATATTCAATATTGGTTATGTTGTTATAACCATTCAATATTGGTTTTATTAGTAATGGACGTGTTTATTGTTGAGATAGTTCTTATCATCTCGTAGTTGGTGTCTGCTAGGGTGTCATGTCTATCCATATGAGGCTGTCTAATATCTATAAATATTATAGCTCTTGCATTGTAATGTAATCTGATTTCATGATCAATAATATTTGTGAGGCTTCCGTCCCTCTTTGGTCATTGCAATCTTATTCTATTCTATCATTTGGTATATAAGCTATACCATTATTATCATTTGGTATCAGAGCTATACCATTATTATCAGTTGATCTCCTGTGTATCACTCTTTGATCACTAATGGTACTTGTAACCTGCAAAATAGATATCACCTGTAAAATCCCATAAACCACATCAAATCCAAAAAAACAATATGTAGATTGGGGAGTTCGAATAACCGTGGTGGTCACCCTGCGAGTTGAATTAGAACTGAGTTTTGCACTACATCTTAGACTTCATGTAGTTTTGGTTTGTGTGTGTAAGAATCGGTCCCTAAGATTCCCTTGTGCAAGTTCACTTGATAGAAAGTTTTAGCTAGATGTAGAAATGTAGATAAATGTGTGGATGGTATAAATAACTTCACCTTCCTATGTTGTGTATGAAAAACATGTTGTCACTTGTCCCTTGAATCAGTGCTAGATGGATGATTTAGAGTGCTTTAGGTGCCTTTAGATGCAAGCTTAGGTGATGATAGTAATGCTTAGTGCTTGGTCTTTGATTTTGAACACATAACTATGTATTTATATGATTCCTTTTTTTATTTAATAATTGACAACTGGAAGGCTGAACCCATAAGTGAAAAATGTGTCTAAAATATAAAAGAGACCTAAAAGAAGGGAGTAAGGTGGAAGAGGGTCATATGCACCTAGAGAGGATAGGGGCAGCTAGCGCTGATTTATAGAGCCATAAAAGATAAATACGTATAATACCGGCTGGGCTATAGGGTGTGTAAGACCAAATAGAAAATAAGAAACATATAAAATAGGCCAATGACAGTTGTCAATTACTAGTTTTGTTTCTTAGGAATTATATGAATGTTAGAATGTGTTTAGGATCTAGAAATGTACCGAAGTGCGTGATTTTGTGTTTATAGATGTTTGGGTAGATACTTGGATCATAAGGACTCCTCTTGAATCCATGTATGAGGCTTGTGAATATTGTTGATACCATATAATTATTTGATGAGTCTACATACCATTTGTGATGTGGTCACTTTCCAAAACTTAATTTAAATACATTCATAACTCTTAGGAATATACTTCAAACTTGTTTTACATGTTAGTGTGTTAATATATTCGAGTGTGGTGTGTAGAGAGGTAATAACATATCATAAATTCTAATTGTTATAGAAGTGTTAATATGGTTAATAATGTATGATGTGTGAGAGATATTATAGGGTATGTTACATCTTATATAGTTATAATGTGATAGGTGATTTATAACATCTCATAATGTTATTAGATATGAGTGGTTGAAGGAGATAAGTTTGAATCCTAACTTGTAGGATATCACTAAAATATATATGTGTCATTCTGTCTTAGTGGTTTATATTTCAAGTTGTGTGATCATGTTTATTGAGTTATTCTTAACAAAAAAAATCGTTTGGTATTAGAACAATGGTTATTTTTATATGAAAGAGTTGCATTTCTAACTATTTATCAAGATAATATAAACATATTTTTCTTTGTGTATGGAAGCGTGCACATAATTTTAATCCTTAGTAGAATATATACTTATTAAGGATATATTTGATTTTACAGTTTGTGACAATTTATCATGAGATTTTGTTTTGTTGAGATAAACATCTAATCAATGACTTTGGGAGTCTATCCATAAATAATATCAATAATTATGTGAATTAAAGTTATTGCAAATCATTTTTAAAAAAAAAATTCTTAATGGTTGATTGCCATGGTTTTAAACAGTATTGTAAATATTTTGAGAAGATTATTTTAAGGATTTGTATCCTCCAATAGGTTTGGTTAATTTTTTCATAGAATAAACACAAAAACAATTTCTCTTGATTAATTAATTAAATAGAAGATACATTTACAAATATATGAATACATCTCTTCTAAAATAAGAAACCTCCACAAAAACACACACTATATTTGGTGATTTGATCAACCAATCAAACTATTTTATATCCGAGTTGGTTCAATGACTATTATTTGTAATAGAAGTTGTTTATTAAAAAAATCCTTTACATAACAATATACATACATAATTTATTATTACAAATTACTCACAAACTAAATATTATACATAATATTTTATACTTACCCATATACATACTGTGAGAACTAACATATGGTTTCGTAACATTCCCCTTAGTGCAAACCTGGGGAGAAATATGACCACACTTCTTATGTAACATGCTCACTTCTATTTTCTCATGGTCTGGATGGTTTTTTAGGACAGCCAACAACCTTCAAGGATGGTTTTATTAGGAAAACCAACAACCTATACTGATAGATGGTTTTATAGGACAACCACTAACATATAAGGATGGTTTTATAAGACAAACAAGAACCTACAAGGATGGTTTTCTAGGACATATAACAACCTAAATATCATGATGCTACTTTACCCTTGTGATTTTATCTTTCTACTAAATTTTCACATCAAGGTATTACATACGAAATTATGCTCAATTTTTTATGAGTATAAATGGGAATGTAATTATGTTCTTAATATAAACACAACACACAACTAAAAAATAAATTTCCACCAATTTTTTTGTACAACCCTATCATTGGTGAGTAACAAGAGGATGTTGATTGTCCTCTATCCTTATATGCATCCATCCTCTAGCATGGCATACTAAATAAAAATAAATATTCTTTTGAAGATCAATGGTTTCTACATTGTAGTTTATTTTTATCTCCTCCCTTAATGTGAAACATGGATTTTATTGGACGTCAGGTTATACCAAAAATGTGTCCATGAGGATTTTTTTTCTGAATCCTATCCAATGACATAATTTTGACAAATTTAAAAATGAAACTACTTGAATTTTATAGAAATTTGTGTTGAATAAGTTTCCTCACTACCTATTTTAGATTAGTGAAATTGTAAAAAGAGAACAAGAAACTCCAAGATTAATAATAGGGAACACTACAAGATTTGGACCAAGTTGATGGTGAACAGGTAGGGTCGACAGTAACTAAGATTGATATAGGGTTTGAAAGGAAAGGATGGGAAAAAATGAAGATCTAAAAATGATATTGAGGTTCTGAGAAGGCAAAGATAGGTCTCCTGGATGATGATAGTTGAACCTACACAAGATCTTAATGAGCAATATGATGATAAAATTGAAATAGTAGATACAATCATGAAAGAGATAATAATATCTTCAAATATCCCAAAGTGAGGCATAAGATCTCTAAGATGATCATGGTAGCTCTTAGAGAGATCAACAGATGAAAGAAAGATCACAAGAAATCCTAAATTCTCCAAAATTGTATCCTCAAAAAAAGAGGGGTAAGGGAAAATTCATTGGGTCAACGATGACCTGGATGGGTCACCACTCATAGTAGGGATCCATCCATTTAGGCGGTGGAAGGGTGATAAGATCGAGGAAATGATCCTTTATGAGGAGGGATTCAGGTTTTGAAGGGTGAGCATGAGTTAGGGATTCTTCGGATGGAAAAATGGGTAGGTGGAAGGGAAAAATATTAAACAAAGGAAATTATGAGGTGAATTTATTAAATGTGGGCCTATGGAGGATAAAAAGGAGGATTTGGGGAGAGTAAATTAATTAAATGGGGGTTTAGAATAATAAATGGTGATTAAAATGATATTAATTAAGGGTATGATTAAGGAGGGATTAAGGTGGGAAATAATTTAATTAATGGGATAAATTCAATTTAGGAGGGAAAGGGGATTTTTAATGGAAAGAGAGGTATGTATGTAAAAAAGACGATGAAGAGTGAACGTGGGGTGAGGGGTAGTGTTACCAAGAATTTGTGTATATATTTCCCCCCTTTTTGAGTGGTTTTACATTTGGAAAGCCACGATACAAAAATGAGAAGAGATGAAAAGATGATTGATGAGGTGCTCCACTCAAACTAGGGATCATCAAAATGAAGTATAATTGGTCACACATTTTAAATAAATAGATTAAGGAAGAAAGACTTAAAAGGATGGGAAAAATAATATGAGGAGATAAGATATCCCAAACGAGGATAAAGAAAAACTAAAATTTAAACAAAAAATATGGTGGTGATTTCAAAATCAATTCAGTAGGGAACAAAGTAAAACCTCAATGGAGACAAAGGAAATTTCCTATGGAACTACGAGTTGGTAAAAACCACGACATAATGGAGGGAATCCAATAGGATTCCTCTCAAATGGATGTGCATGTTGGAGAACCAATGGGTCAAAGGAATAGATAAAATATGAGCAACCAAATGTAGGGGTAGTTGAGACAAGAATCAAGATAAAAATTAAAATGGGGGGAGGTAAAAGATAAAGCTATATTTTTGATGAAGGAAGAATAAAAAAATATACATTTGGGTGGGAAGATGATAAAAAGAGTAATATAATTGAGCCTAAATAGGGAACATGAAAAAATGGCCACAAAGGTGGTTGTTGTATGTAAAATTAAATATGGGAGAGATATTAAATCCCAACAGGATAAATAAAAGGTGAGGTATAAGCAACATACAAGGAAAAAGTTGAAGAAGAGAGAATTTGAAAGGAAGGATTAATCGAAAGGAGACAAGGAGATAGAAGGTGACAAAAAAAGGATGAAAACCATACCACGATTTTATTGCATGTCATTGGGTAGACATTGAGTTCGTGGGGATGAGGAGGACTAAGTGGGTGCACGAGAGGAGACTTGAGATAGTGTAGGAGGTATAGTTTCCATGGGTTATGTGGTAGTTTAGAGTAGTGCAAACTATACCTAGAGGGCCTATTAGATATAAATGAGATGTGGTAGAGAGGAAATTTCCCAGTCCTATCATAACTAACCCACTAAAGGAGGCCAGAGCACCATGGGATGAGGACGATGATGTTAGAGTGGGAGTTGGATTTATAGAGTGGATGATACCAACATGGGTGGCCCAGGTGGTAGAGGAGAGAGCCAAGGAAGGATTAGATGAGGAGGAGGAGGAGGATGTAGCACCCGGAGATGATGAGGGTGGAGATGGAGGGGTGATATTTGGGATGGCCCACTTACACGTAGAGCAAGACACAACTTGAAAAGATAGGGGCGTGGCATGTTAGGAGAGACAAGTAATGTGCCAGGAGGTGATAATATTATTCTAGGTGAGGGACCTTACCATGTAGAAATAAGAAAAATATAGGAGGTAGAGAGAGGAATACAGGGCCCGATTTGGAGACCTTGGTCCTATACTTGTTACAGAGTTAGAGAGTGGAGTGCTAGCAACGTGAAAGGGAGCTATTCAGATGGCCCTACTAGGTACTGTTCATTTACATCAGTACTGATAATTAGTAGTGAAGGTGTGCTATTATGAGCACATAATGACGTTTAGGCTACCATGAGTGCAGAGATACATATCATATCTCAGAAATAAGTGGGGAGGAGGGGGCATGAGATGACGAAAACCATCTTAGAGTATAATGAGCGTGGTGTAGCCACGACAAGATATAGGTCTTGATGGATGGAATGAAGACATTGAGATGTACAAAAACCTGTTGCATAGGGGAAAGATTTGATATTATTTGATGTACAGTTCACATATTTTGATGATGTCTCAGTTTTGAGACAGGATCCTTAGTAGCTTGTCATGGATGTATAAGTGTATTTGAATGACATACATACATACATACATACATACATACATACATACATACATACATACATACATACATACATACATACATACATACATACATACATACATACATACATACATACATACATACATATATATATATATATATATATATATATGTATGTATGTATGTATGTATGTATGTATGTATGATTTTTTTATTGATTTATCATGTGTCATATGATGATTAATGTCTTTGATTATGTTATGTTAGCTTGAGATGTTATAATTTGATTATGGATTTCATTTTTATTGTATGATGATTATCATTTGGAAATTAGAATAGAATGTGTATGTGATATGATGTTTTATAATGGATATATAGATTATAAATAATTGTGATTTATCTTGAATAGATAAATGTGAGACATAAGTATGACATGGTTAATGGATACAAGTGATGTGATGGATTTAGAAAAATGTGGGATATATATGGTAGATGTTAATTGGAAATTTATAATGGATTTAGAAGTATATGTATAATTATGGATGAGATGGTCTTAGAGGAACAAATAAATTTGATGCGAGAGAAAATGATTCAACTTTGATAGAAGGTGACGAAGAAAGAGAGGAGAGACACTCCATCATAGTAAGGAGTGCATGAAGAAATGGTTCTACAAACCAGATTAGAGGTAAACAATAAAAGGTGCCAATGAAGGTAATGCACTTGCATCCAACAACATGTGTTAACACATAACTAACAATAGTTAATTATCTCAAGGATCACATGGGAAAGTATGGAAGGTAGAGTTCTATACTTAATGTAGACACAACATAAGGGTTTTAGATGTAACTTGTATGTGTAAATATAGGTTCTCCTTAGGTGGGTGTTCCTAGGTCTGTGCCCCAGCTCTGATACGTATGATGAAAAATGATCAACGTGAGAAGTTTGTTATGGATAAGAATGATGATTGATGGGAAAGATTTCTTAAGATTATTTCTTTTGAAATTTTATGCTATCTACTTTTAGAGTAGATAAAAGGATAATCAATGTAGGAAGCAGAGCCAAATTAAAGGTTAGGAGCACCCTAGGTAGTAATTGAAGTGGATGTACTTCTTACAATTTTAGTTAAGGTAATTTTTCCAATCAAATAAATAAATAAAATCGACGTACCTTATTTTATTTAAAAATTTGTATAAAGATAATAATAAATCACTAATTTAGATAAATTGGTATACAAAAGGAATAAAAAAATTCTATAAAATTTTCAAAAAAGTAAAATTAATAATTGATAGCTTGAGAGAATTAATCACAGGAGGTGGTCAGAATGTAACAAATATAAATTTTTAGACAAGGATTACTACTCATCTTATTTACCAATGTCAAGTAAGTGATGAGACTCAAAAATAAACAAAGCACCATTTATTTACAATTTAATAAAATTTCTTAGTAGGCTCCCATGGTTTTATGAAGAGTGGTATTTGGACCAAGCCTAGAAATTCCTCCATAAAATAGAGGCATTTCCTACAAAAAATTAAGAACAAAGAATTAAATCATTCTTTCTTTCAATTATACTTTCCTTTACTAGCTATACCAATGACATTATTAAAAATACATAAAAATTTTCTAAGAAAACTTTCACACCCAAATTATATAGAGCTACATTAGAGAAAGAGTAAAAATACCAAAAAAATCATATAAGCTAAAAAATATCCATGTTTATTTTTACTTGTAAAAATACTATAATACCTTTTTATGTGTATGTATGAAATTTATACTACTTTTTAATAATATCAATAAAATTAAGATAAATAATAGTAATGTTAAGTTATAATAATAATAAATACTAATGAAAATCTTTATATTTAGGTGCCTCCAAAATGTTGGCACCCTAGGAAGTTGCCTAGTTTGTCTAGGGCTTAATCCCCCCTTGGCGAGAAGCCTTCACTCCCATGATATGAGATTGTAGTCATCCTTAATGGGAGTGGTCTAGATTATTCTTTTATAATTTTAGATTTTTCTTTTATAAATGGCAAGATAAGATGTGTATGATAACTTTAATTAAAGGGATCAATCGATTCTTTTGATATTTTTCTTTTCAGGAACAACTATCTTTCAAGGAAGGAGTTTGTTTTCTTTTAAGGATAAGATATATTTTAAGATGAACATCCAAAAATTTTAACTTTTTATGGAAGATTTGAGGATAGGTAGACTAATTAAAAAGGGACAAAGAATGTAGAAGTTACACCCGTTGGCACTTATCATGGTTCCAGTAGGTAAATATAAAAGAAGTGGATGTAATGATTACAGGTTTCCCACCTAGAAAGAGGAAATTTCCTTAAGGAATATGCTATGAGCAGAGCCATGGCATCCATATTCATGGTCATATATATAGGAAAGTGTCTGTAGACCACATAATTCCAAATCATTACAATGAAATATGGAAGATGCTAATGATGGATGGATAACCATTGAGATGAGTAAGTTCACATTAGTAGGTATGTTAACAATAGAAATTCCACAAGTGCAATGTGTTAATAGGTTCCACTCCCAATTTACCATCAATATAAGCCAAACGATAAGCTCTAGACCTATACTTATGCGTGATAATTTAAGGTCCAATCAAGTTGGGAGAAAAATATTTATGTTGACTCTTTTCTAGAGTAATGACGTTCTGATTTTCTTTAAGTAAATTGTCACCGATATTAAATTCATGTTCCATGAGGAGTTTTTTATAAGTGTGTTTTATGAAATATTGATAGACATGATGATGTTCAAGAGAGAGAAGGAAAATCTCGTCTACCAATTCTAGTTGTGCTAAACACTCTTGGTGATAATCTTCATCATAAAAGAAGTCGTGAAGAGAAACAGGAAAATATGTGATTTCAAAGTCTATGGGAAGAACAACCTCTGAGCTGTAGATGAGATAGAAAGGAGTAGTTCCCTTAGAGGTGTGAATGCTAGTAGGATAGGCCAAAAGAGCAAAGAGGATATGAAGATGATAATTATGACCTTACTTATATTTAATTTTGGAAAGAACATTGTGAAGAGTGTTGTTATTGACTTCGGTTTGGCTATTAGCTTGAGGATAATAGGGAGAAGATAAGATAAGATTAATATTCAATGAGTTGCAAAGATTCTTGAGGTCTCTATTTTTTAATGAATTTCCATTGTTCGTGATGTTCTTAAGAGGAACACCAAAACACAAAATGATATGATGATAGATAAAATTAAATATTTGATTAGCTTTAGTTGATGTGAGTGTAATTACTTTCACCCATTTGGTGAGATACTTAGGAGTGGTGATGACAGGATGATGGAATTGGGAGGAACGTGGATTAATGAAGCCAATGAATTCAAGCCCCCATTATCTGAAAGGTGAAATATTTTGAGCTGGATCTAAGGCCTGACTAGGAATGTGGGTATATTAGAATGTTGCTAGCATTTGACAAATTTCTTAATGTATTTATACAAGTATTGATTAAAATAGAGCCAATAATAACCCATGTGAAGGATGCGATTGGTGATAGCCACACCACTAAAATGTCAACCATATATATACCATTGTGGACTTCTTGGATAGCTTGAGTGGATTTGTGATACTTAAGAAAATTAAGAAAGCCGTCATTGAAGCCATGCTTATAGAGGATACTCATAGCAAACAACCATAGAATAAACAAACGTACTTCATCAATTATGATTAGAAGAGTTACAATAATATAGGAGAGGTAGCTCCTATATCTAAGGAAAACCTCCTCCACAAATATCTCACCTAACTCCTATATACGAGTGTGGTTACAACCACCACAATTCACGTATAATCACTTTATAATAACATTATTGTTATAAAACAATAATATAACAACCTAGCCATAATATACATCACATCATAAATATCATCTAGTAAATACTCATGTAAATATTAATTTTCTAACATTCCCCCCCTTAATGTTTACATGGTAACAAAAGAACTTTCACACTTCCTTTGCAGCCTGCCGCCTCTGCGCGCTCATGATCTTGGCACACACTCGAACTCAAGGTAGAAGAAGGAACACATCAACTTCTTATCGACCAAGCATTGTCGGGAACACATCTGACTGACGAGGATGGGAACACGCTCAGGAATCATCTGCTTATCAACCAGTCACTCTAGGGAACACATCTGACCTAGCAGTGTGGGAACTCAAGCAGGAACACATCTGAACAGCCTTCAATGGTTTTCAAGAGGCTAACCACAAACCTAGGTACGAACAGGAACACATTTGACTGTTCTACCTCATCAAGCCTCATGATGCTGCGTTTCACTGTGTTATTTGTTCTGCACTATGTTTTTGCATTTGGGGAAATAGGAAAAGCCACATACTCAACTGAAAAAACTGAAAATGGAACATTGGATCATGTTGATCATGTTCCCCCCTCAATGTGAACATTTCACTTATTCAACACACAACAGGAACTCTGAAATCATACTGCACACAACAAACTGCAATTCAGAAATGAAAGAAAACTCACACTGCACACCTGTGCCACCAAATCATTCTGTGCGGCCCCGTCGTTGGTGACTGACGAGAGGTCGCTGTCTGACCTCCAGCCTCCTGTGCCTTCGTCCTCCAGTCAAAAATTATCTAGAAGAGAAAATCTTCATCACTTTGATGTGCGGTATTTTCTTCCTCTTCATTTTCTCCTTCGTCATCAGCAGCCATGACATTATCTTGTAGTTTGCCATCAAGTAAGTCTTGTGCTCTTTTCTTGCAATTTGAGGACAAGTGGCCAGATTGTCTACAGTAATAACAAGTGAGACGCTTCTTTGAATCTTTAGAAGATGATCCAGGTCTGAAAGAATATTTAGATCTTCTTTTATCTTGTTTCTTACCATATAGGGCTTTTTCCTCTGGTTCCGCAAACATGATTCTCTTTTCTTCATCTAACAAAGAAGAAATAAGTTCTTCTAAACTTGGATTTATTTTACTCAATGTAAAGACCATGTTAGAATAGCATGGAGGCATGCTATTGAGTAACACTGCTTTTGCATCGTCATCAGGGACATCTACACTTATTCCTGCTAGTTGATTGCAAATAGAACGAAACTTACTAATATGTTCCACCATGTTATCGCCTTCTTCCATCTTGAGGCCGAACAATCTCTGTTTTAAAGATATTGCTGCACTTCCAGCTTGTGATCCAAACAATTTGTTCAATGTCTCCCAAATTGTGTGAGAGGACTTTTTTAAGTCTATATGATGCAAATAGGAATTTGATAGACCCAATCCAATAATTGCTGTAGCCTTTCGATCTCTGCTTGCCCATTTTGCTGCTTCATTTGCATTTGTCGGTTTCTTCTCTTTTCCATCAACAATATCCCACAAGTCTTTGTTAATTAGGAACAGCTGAGTTCGTACTTGCCAGGTATGAAAATCTTTACCTTCAAATTTTTCAATGTGACTCAACTTATCCATTATGACGCTTAAAAAAATAGGTGTCGGATACAATCGAAAATGCACCCCCCTTTTTTTTTTTTTTAAAATTTAATATAGCTGAAAGCTATTGACATATACAACTATAAGACACATATCAAACTGGTTTTTAAACTAGAAAATTTGACTAATAATAAAAAAACAGACCGACCTTTGCAAATATTCCCCACCGATTGCATGCAGCCTATCAAATCATGGGCGCAGATTTCGCAAAATATTAGGAGTGAGGTAGTTTGGAACTGGTTGTTTAATCAGGTTGAACTGTTGCGTGAGCTGTTGCAAAGAGAAAACTCAAAACCAACGTGACACTTACATATTTCTTGGTTTGCACAAACTTACAGGAATACACTGGCTCAAATCCGCATCAGAGAAATATACCACGTCCTTCATTGCAGATACGTACTGGATAAGAGAAAGATCATTTCTTACGCCACCACTTCTTTTTAGATCCAAACGCCTTCTGTAACTAATCTTGGATCAGATATATGTCAGTATGGAAGTGAATAAAGGCACGCGTGGTATTATGATGTTGAGGTTGAACTTGGACGTGATTGGAGACTACAGAACTCTCCTTTCTCTACTCCACTGGCTTCACCTCTACATACGCAGATGTTAATCACGTACGAGCATATTCTCTCCAACCTAATATTCACGTGCAAATTGTGAACGCCAGATCCAAGCACTTGAATTGACGCCTTTTAGATTTACACAGGTGTTGACAAATAATAGTCAAAACGTCATCCTGGACTTTGATGAAGTTGATCCTCCAATCGACCCCTGCTTGAAAAATACAGGCGATGTGCACAGACCCGAAACTACTCTCTATAATTCACGAGAACCAATCATGAATGATACAACAATGTCCAAGAGCATTATACAGATATCAAAGTTTGCATAGAGATGGACATTCATTGAATTCAATGCTGCAGTGAATGGAAGATCTAAATGGAAGCATAGAACAATGGAAGAATGGAAAACGATTATCTAGCAAAAATCATATTTGGGGCTAGAATATACGAAATAAAATTCCTCTATTTTATTATTATGTCTCTATCACAGGCATGATCAGATTTGCTCTGATACCAAATCATAGCAAACAACCATAGAATAAACAAACGTACTTCATCAATTATGATTAGAAGAGTTACAATAATATAGGAGAGGTAGCTCCTATATCTAAGGAAAACCTCCTCCACAAATATCTCACCTAACTCCTATATACGAGTGTGGTTACAACCACCACAATTCACGTATAATCACTTTATAATAACATTATTGTTATAAAACAATAATATAACAACCTAGCCATAATATACATCACATCATAAATATCATCTAGTAAATACTCATGTAAATATTAATTTCCTAACAGATACTACCAAGGATAACATAGAGGTTAGCACATTGAAGAAAGTATCTCCTACCATTTTTAGATAGGTCATAGGGGATGATGGATTAAAAGAGATAGTCAAATATTTGAGAATACAAAAGATCAGAAGAATTGGGTTGGACAAGATTGATGCTAGGGAGCTGGCTAAGTTGAGTTGGTTTGTCAATGTGCTAAACGATGACAAAAAATCTTTGATTATTATGTAGTATAAGTAATAAGAGAGGAGAGAGATTTCATAGTGTCTGAAAAATAGTTAGATGAATTAGGGACGTTTTGAAGGGCGTAGAAATTGAATGCCCCGAGAAGGAATTCAACAACATCCTTATAATTTTAGAGGACCTCATTTTTACATTGATAGATGCCTTTGAATTGATTAATTATGAGTTTAGAATCCTTGTAGATATCAAGGATTTGGATGCGAAGTAGAAAAATGGTTTGAAGGCCTTAAATGAGAGCTTCATACTTAGCCATATTGTTGGTGCATTCGAAACAAAGCTTATAAGCGAGGGGGATGGGAGTATTGTAGTTATTTTTACCCACCTAATAAATTCTAACCCCATGCATGCTAGCCTATCACCCAACGGGCACTAGGCACTCACCCAAGGCATGCATGGGCGACGAGCCCCTCCTTTATTTGAGTATTGTGAGAGAATATTGCCATTATTAGAGGATTATTTGTAGAGAAGTAGATATTCACGTAAAAGCACAACATGAGCTATCACATCCTTATATCCATACATGGAAATGAGAGAAACAACATAATATGGATTATGAAGAACAAATATGATTCATAATATGATGAAATGAATCTAGGGTTTGCATCCATGACCAAGATATCCAAAACAGACACACACACACACACACACACACACACACACACACACACACACACACATATTGACCAAGAGTGTTAAATAACCACATTACATTAAAAAGGCCATGCCAGAATGAATATAGTAATTGCCAAGGATTCGACCCATATAATATATGTTAAAACAAATATCTATCTCATATATTAGGAATCCTAGCTATGCCTCCCTTATCACATAAATTTTACAGATCCATCCCTTAGATATGATGACCATTTTGAAATTCCCTAATGAAAACCCTTAGCCCTAGGGCCTCCTAATACTTTTTGCAGAGCTTCATCTTATTCCATGCTATATGTATATCCATTAAAATATTGGTGAGTCTTTTTCTACCTAAGCATCTCTTCTTATAGGTCTAGTACCCACCACTATGCCTTCCTTCAGGAGTAGATCACATGTCAAGTGTCAATAAGGTTCTCAAATGGTGCATAATCATATTCTTGCGGACCCTCCACATTCTATAATAATGTGCCATAAGAATAATCCATGCATGGAATATTATTTACTTGACCTCCAAGGTTCTAGGCTGACACCTTATCCACTTAGCATGCCTAGTCAGGTCACATTTTTACTCAAGTGCCTATAGATAGTCGAATATGGATAAGTCCTTAGATCCCGTGTACTATCTCATGCATGTGCCATGGTCTCTCCTAAAACACTATTAAATCTCTTTGTCCTATGTGCTTCTCCCCGTGTTCCATTTTCTTTATTGCTACTATGCATGTGTTCCTTTTTGTACTTAGCCAATAATTTGGGGCCCAACATCACCCCATACTAAGCTTGTTCTTCATCCTCAGAAACACCCTACTTCTCCAAAGAATAAAGAATGGTGGGACTTAGATAATTTTAATGAAGAATGATAGAATAGAAGAATGGAGGAATCAAGGATGGAGGAGTGGGAAAATCTGTTATTGCTGCAAGAGGAGTGGGAACTCCTTCTTCATTTTTTCCTCAATATTCTCCTAGGAATTCACTTTTCCTTGAGCGTACTAGAGTAGGTCACCCACTAGAGCACTCACCTCCTCAAATATTAATTCATCACCCTTAGTGTTCAATGTATCTATAATCCCTTCCAGCTACTTACTAAGGTTGTCTAATGTGTCCTTTCTGCGAGTGACTTGGGGGTATAGTTCCTTAAGCTGATTTTTAACAGAATCGTACAAGGTTTTGATTGCTTCCATCTTCTTCTCAATTTTAGCTAGGATTTTATCCCACTCTACCTTATTTCCTTTATTATTCTCCTAGAATTATTTAAGATCCACCTCATGTGTAGTAATTAGTATACTTGCTACCATTTCTCTGTCAATTTAGTTATCATATACAACCTTAGCCATTCACGCAGCGGTCTTCACAACAAGGAGCTTGTACTACCGAGTGACTATCTCTGAAATCTTCTGCTTCTCTTCCTCCTTTTGGCATGCTAATGCCTCTTCTACTGATTCTAGTAAGAGTGTCCATATTTCCATGGTAAGGATGCATGTTAAGTCTTCCAAGCACTGCAAGGTTGATTCGTATTTATGCTCAGGCGGGGATAGGTCTGGATGCTTCAAGATAATGAAATTTTTAATCATCTTTATTTTTTTATAGACGTCACGTACCTTTGTCTTTTCCTCCCTTAGTTCACATCGTAACTGTGTACTGATTATCTCCTCCCGCTTTAGATCATTTATCTTCTCAATGATCTCTTCATTCTTATTTTCTAACTCCTCTAAAACCATTACTCTGTCGTTCCTCCCAAATAATATCCCTTCAACCTCTACTGAAAAATTATTGAGTGTGTTGCATAATTGCTCATTGGATAATTGTTGAGTGTTTTTCAGCGGGTTCACTCCCTTAGTCTTTGGTACCTTCATCAACACCCCATTGCTGACCTCAAACTTGGGCTCATCAATATGGGACTCAAAATCCCAAGATAACATCTTCCTCATTCGTGAGTACGCACCTTATTCTTTGAATGAAGACCATACAAGGAGTTAGTCTATAGGCATGGTACTTTGTACATGCGCACACAATACCTTACTTGGATCATTAATGTAACCCATTCCTTATTCCTGCACTGCTACCACACACTTCCCTCCTGTGCACGTTGTCTTTGGAAAGCTTACTGCTAAGCTAGGATCTCCTCCCAAGTTCCTATATTCTTTACCTACTCTCTCTATCTTTTTGAGTATTTTGTCAGTGTTGCACTCCACCTCCTGCTCCACGAAGTCCTTTATTATGCCCGGCATTTCCCTTTCTATGGCCTCCTCTATTTTCTCCTTGGTGAGGCTTGGGGTCCTTTGATCCTTAGTGTTTACCTCCTCACTTCACCCGCATCCTTTTCCTCACTCCTTTCCTCCTTCAAGTTGTGTACATCGTACATAGGATGGTCCTAAGCTTCTTCATACTCGTCATCATCCTTCTCACCTCTGTAAGCTTACAAGATCTCTATTTCTTCTGAGTCCACCTCCTCTGCTATCTTTTGCTTCTTCCTAACTGGTGACTCTAGTATAGGGGATTCTTACTTCTCATCTTCTTAAGCAGGTGACTCCTTTCTAGGTGATTAATTATTTTGAAGGGGGCTCTTCTTACTTTGGTGCCTCTTCCTCAAGTGTCTTTTATTTCTCCCTAATGAGGGGAATTCTTCCTTTGAGCATATGTGCTTAGCTTCACGCTTGACTCCTACTCGTCAAAAAATTGTGTTGGTCGTATACTTGAAGCCTTCTTATCCGGTGCCTCCTCCCTCTCCCTCTTCCTTGGAACAACCTTCTTTCTCATGGTGGGATCTTCTAGGATGGATTCATCTTTATCGATGTATTTGGCTTTCTCATACTAGGGCCTAATGTAAAATTATACCCTCGCCACGGTCCTTCCAGCAATTGATAACGTCAAAGGTTGTATCATTTATAAAAATTAGGTTCTCCTTACACTAGCATTGACAATTGTTCATGTATCCTCTACTCAGCCCCGAATGCACCATGCATTCAATTGTCCCATTTCTCTAGGAGCACCTTGTGGGTGGCTATCATGGTGTCACAACTGTACTTCTCAAATCACTTAGCCGGGGAGGCGTTCTCATCAGGGTAATCCCATACAAAGTTTTTTGGCCCATCGTACACTCATTTTTTCTAAAACATGATGGTAAGGAGGAAATTACTAAACATGATATACTCCCTGTCATGCATGAAACTTATGATCTCTTCTATTATAAACACTAAGAGATTATATATGGGTTCTTCTTAGATTTTCTAACAAACGTTTAACCGAGACTTGTTGATCTATGTCCACCTCTCATGTCCATTTAGTTTTGTCACTAAGCACATGGCCATCCTCATCACAAGGTCAAAAATCATAGAAATGTCAACGTACCGTGACCCCTTCTAATATTCATAGGCCTCCAAATTTTTCTTTATGGCCTCCTTGTCCTCAAATTCATCAACAAATGAATCTCCCTCATAGGAAATAACTGTAAATTTAGAGATCAGCTGGGGAGTTATCCTCATTCTTTGCCCTGTAAATTAGAAATGGTATTCATGTATGCATGACATCATCCATGTGTACAACCACTTAGGTTTACCAAAATAGGAAAACTCATATAGTTACAGTAATTTTTCCTTCTCTATTTTCATCTTCACCTCATCGCCATAGATGGGATTTCCATTAGGTGTCCTCTTGTCTGTAGGTATAACCATTGCTAATGCCATCTATTTCTCTGTGGTGTTTGTGCGATGGTTGTAATGTCTCACCACCATATTTATTACATGGGATACCTAATCCTTTCTGAGTAACACACTATCTAGGTATTACATTTCTGTTTACCACTCCTTATTGAAACTAGTGGAAATAGCCTGTTTCCCTTTTCCCTTGCCCTTCTTTGGTGAAACGGTTGATTTCTTTAGTGCCATCTTCTTGTTGGGTTTCTAAAAACAAAATCTTCCTTTCTCCTCTTCCTCACTTTTCTCAAATATTTGGCTTACCTCTGCGAAATATCCCTTTACACCCATGCCCTTACTACAAAACCCTAACCTACCCTTCAAAAGATGACGTACTCTCAAGATATATTCTTCCCTACACCCATGTACTTCTTCCACTTTGGTTCGTAAATCACACTAGTCACACACTCATATTTTCACAATTTTTCCTTCGCACAAATCTTCTTCGTGGATGCCAAAGTTTGCAAGAGCTCTTCGAAATCACAATTGCAAGGTAAACAATAATGTGCCCAACCTTCTACTTATAAATTTTTTCTCATCTCCCATTATAAATGATATGTCACCTACTAACATACTTTTTTAATAAATGAGGCTATTCCCACTAAGCCAACCTTAAGCGCTCTTACCCCCTGGGCCCTTTCCTTCACAAAAAATATCTACAACCTTCTGGCACACAAAAATCCTTATTGACCAAAGATCCTCACATGCACAATTGTAGTGCTGAATGCACTTATTCTACCCTTAACCTGATTTTTGGTGTCACCTACCTCATGTTGTTCCTGCGCTTCTCATCCTTTGTACATGGTATTTATAAAGT